>CM062820.1:352698426-352728426 GCA_031772625.1 Pinus tabuliformis | reverse complement strand
AAGCTCAAGGTCGGTCGACGATGCACCCTCGAGAGAGGGGATCTCGCCCGTCAGCTTCCTTGCGCCTCGCAGTTTTCAAACCTGTCGACTCGCACACATGTTAGATTCCTTGGTCCGTGTTTCAAGACGGGTCGAATGGAAAGCCTGTCAACCAACACCACGAGCGCGCAGGTGCACACGGCCCGCCACAAGGGCGCACGCTTCGTTCCTCGACCACCGCAGCGGCAAACTGACATGAAGTAATCCACCCGCGCTTGTGAGAATGCAGCAACCCGTGTTGGTTTGCACCTCAAGTCGAGCGGTGGACCAGCCTGAGTCGTTCCACATCCGACCGAGATGCATCGACAACCTCCATCCGCTTCCCTCCCAGCAATTTCAAGCACTCTTTAACTCTCTTTTCAAAGTCCTTTTCATCTTTCCCTCGCGGTACTTGTTCACTATCGGTCTCTCGCCCGTATTTAGCCTTGGACGGAATTTACCACCCAATTAGGGCTGCATTCCCAAACAACCCGACTCGCCGACAACACCTCGTGATGCGGCAGGGTCCCGGGCTGACGGGGCTGTCACCCTCTCAGGCGCCCCCTTCCGAGGGACTTGGCCCAGGTCCACCGCTGAGGACGCTTCTACAGGATACAATTTAGGTAGTGCCGCCACCCGATTTTCATGCTGGGTTCTTCCCGGTTCGCTCGCCGCTACTAGGGGAATCCTTGTAAGTTTCTTTTCCTGCGCTTAATTATATGCTTAAACTCAGCGGGTGTTCTCGCCTGAGTTGGGGCCGCAAAGTTGGAGCTAAATCCACCCTACCCCATGGGAGGACAAGAGAGAGTAAAGCAAGTTTGAGCGATGCCACACAAAGCCCGCATCGGCTAACGCCGACTGCCCATCCAAGGAGACAAGATCACCGCTCGCCGACGCACGCCACGAAACATCGCTTGAGGTATTTCAGCCGACCGCACCGCACAGGGCACGGAAGACTAGCTCCGCTGCTCCCTAGCATATTGTAGGGAGCACGTTTGAATGGGATGCGACGCCCAGACCGAGGTGCCCTCGACCGAGGTCTCGGGTGCAAATTGAATTCAAAAACTCGATGATTCATGGGATTTTGCAATTCACACTAAGTATCGCATTTCTCTACGTTCTTCATCGTAACAAGAGCCGAGATATCCGTTGCCGAGAGTCGTTTCCACGTGTATTACTGAAAAATCGGCCACAAAACTGAATAGGGGCACCCCCCACAACAAATGTAAGGCCAAGGGGCAAAAGGAGGAAAAACGCACGAGAGAAAGAGAAACAAAGGTGTCTAACCCCCTCACAGGGGGAGGCTCAAACAGAGGACAATCTACCCTAGCCCCATGCCCTCGCAAAAAGGGGGGAAATGCGTGGAACAGTGATCGAGAAGGACTAGGGTGGCCACCCCGGGAGCTCGCACTGCTTTTAGCCCTTCCCCAACACCAGCCCACAACGATTCCCCCTTTTCTCCATAGAGTTAGGGACCAAAAGGAAGAAAAGGGTAGAAAAATAAGCACAAACAAGGTACAAGCCTCCCAAAGCCCCTTTCCTTCAGCAAAAGGGGGGAACTGAAGGGGACGATGATCAAGAAGGACTAGGGTGGCCACCCTAGGAGCTCGCATTGCGTTTCGTCCTTCCGGAACACCAATCCACAACAATCCCACCTTTTCTCCGTAACACTAGGGGCCACGAGGAAGAAGGGAAGAAAACAACAAGAGAGAAAGGGATATATCAACCGTGGCTACCGGCTCACAAGGGGAGGTTTCAAACAGAGAACAAGCTTCCCCAACCCCATGCCTTCGCAAAAAGGGGGGAACTACAGGGGACGGCAATCGAGAAGGGCTAGGTTGGCCACCCTGGGAAATCCCACTGCTTTTTGTCCTTCCTGAACACCAATCCACAACAATCCCACCTTCTCTCTGTAAAGCTAGGGGTCGAAAGGAAGAAGGGAAGAAAACAACATGAAAGAAAGAGAGATATCGAACGTGTCCATCGGCTCGTAGGGGGGGCTCAAACAGAGAACAAGCTTCCCCACCCCTGTGCCTTCGCAAAAATGGGGGGAACTGCAGGGGACGATGATCGAGAAGGACTAGGGTGGCCACCCTGGGAACTCGCACTGCTTTTTGTCCTTCCCGAACACCAATCCACAACAATCCCACCTCTCCTCCGTAAAGCTAGGGGCAAAAGGAAGAAGGGAAGAAAACAACACCAAAGAAACAATGATCCCAAGAAAAGGGAGAAGCTCAACAACACGCCGAGTAGATGTCCACTAACCAAAAAGAAATCAAACAAGGCACCCAATCAAAAAAGCGTCCCACCTCTTCACACCCTCCCACATGCATTCAGCACAACACCATTTCCAGCTTTACAACATAGCAAACAACCAAGCAAATAAATCAATACCTAAAACTGACCAATAGAAAAGACAAGGGCCACGATGAGACCAGTGTCTGGAGCACGTCACTGAGAGGCACCAGTCCCCCAACCCAGCGGCACAAAGCTTCAAACGAAAAATAGACCGCTGCCAATAACACAAACCCACCCCGCTCTTGCACCCCTCCGTGTACAAAACACCCAACAACCTTTCCAGCGAGAGAGTCAACGGGGGTCAAATAATCAAACTCCAAAGAGGAGTTGTCACGGGCCACAAATACATCGATGTTGCAAGGCCACTAGAGAGAGGGATGTTCACAAAGTGCACACCACGAAACAAAGAAATGACGCAAGTCCCACAAAAAACCCACAATCCAAAGGAGGAACAAAGACACAAACCGCTACTTCTTTTTCCCTCAGAAGGGGAGTGGGTCACGAGAGGACAAGGAATTCCCTCGACGGCAAAGGCACGAGATAAGATTGCCACCCTCATTCCTGTTAGCCGTGAAAATTGCGATCTCGATGGAGCTCAGACCGAGGGATGGGATTTTCATTACCTCGACACCCAACCCTTCCGCGAGGGCATGTTGAGGAATGGTCGGGAGGGACTAGGGTGGCCAGCCTAACGGGTTGAACCGCTCTTCTTCAATCCCATACTTGACCGCACCCCGATAATCTCGCCTCACGGAAGGTTTGAGCTACCAGGCGCGCGCGCAACCACTCCCTCGACCCAACCACCAACGAAAAAGCTCACCCAAGCAACACATCAACCGCCACCGCCTTTTCGAGAGAACCAACTATGGAAGCCCGCACCCTTGGCCCATGCCTTCCAACGAACAAAAGACATAGCACCGCCACTACGAATGAGTCTGAATTTATCCATCGTATTTACCGAGCACCTCAACTCTGCAGCAACCATGCCCGGACGAACAGGTCGTCAGAAGGGCTCCCAAGAAACAAGCTTCCGGACCCCCTGCAGAAACACATTGGGGGAAGAAAAACAAATGATGGGTGGGACAAGCACAAGCATGGCTCGCAAGCACACACGAAAAAACAAGCGTAGTTACCTCGAGACAAGCAACCACCAATTTTCCCGCCAAAAACCAAACCCGCTCCCCTAGAGACGCACCACAAAGTCCCACATTGCAATCGAAACCCAACCAACCCGAACCAAAAAAGAAAACCCCTGCTATCAATGATCCTACTGCAGGTTCACCTACGACAACCTTGTTATGACTTCTCCTTCCTCTAAATGATAAGGTTCAATGAACTTCTCACGACGTCGACGGCGGCGAACCACCATCATCGATGCAACCCGAACACTTTACTGGATCATTCAATCGGTAGGAGCGACGGGCGGTGTGTACAAAGGGCAGGGACATAGTCAACACGAGTTGATGACACGTGCTTACTAGGAATTCCTCATTGAAGACCAATAATTGCAATGGTCTATCCCCATCATGATGCAATTTGAGAAGATTTCCCGATCCTCTTGAACCAGGAATAAAAACTCGTTGGCTGCATCAGTGTAGTGTGTGTGCGTCCCAGAAAATCTAAGGGCATCACAGACCTGTTATTGCCTCAAACTTCCATGGCCTAAATGGCCATAGTCCCTCTAAGAAGCTGGCCACGAAGGGGAACCTCCGCGTAGCTAGTTAGCAGGCTGAGGTCTCGTTCGTTATCGGAATTAACCAGACAAATCGCTCCACCAACTAAGAACGACCATGCACCACCACCCATAGAATCAAGAAAGAGCTCTCAATATGTCAATCCTTACTATGTCTGGACCTGGTAAGTTTCAATGTGTTGAGTCAAATTAAGCCGCAGGCTCCACTCCTGGTGGTGCCCTTCCGTCAATTCCTTTAAGTTTCAGCCTTGCGACCATACTACCCCCGGAACCCAAACACTCTGATTTCTCAGAAGGTACTGGCAGAGTCCTTAGAGCAACATCCACCGATCCCTGGTCGGCATCGTTTATGGTTGAGACTAGGACGGTATCCGATCGTCTTCGAGCCCCCAACTTTCATTCTTGATTAATGAAAACATCCTTGGCAAATGCTTTCGCAGTGGTCCATCTTTCATAAATCCAAGAATTTCACCTCTGACAATGAAATACGAATGCCCCCGACAGTCCCTATTAATCATTACTCCGGTCCCGAAGGCCAACACAATAGGACCAGACTCCTATCATGTTATTCCATGCTAATGTATTCAGAGCATAAGCTTGCTATGAGCACTCTAATTTTTTCAAAGTAACAGCGACGGAACCGCGACCCAACCAATTAAGGCCAGGAGAACACCGTCGACAAAAGGGACGGAAGGGCAAGTGCACACCGAGTAGGCGAACCGACCCTTACAACCCAAGATCCAACTACGAATTTTTAACTGCAACAACTTAAATATACGCTATTGGAGCTGGAATTACCGCGGCTGCTGGCACCATACTTGCCCTCCAATGGATCCTCGTTAATGGATTTAGATTGTACTCATTCCAATTACCAAACTCGATGAGCCCAGTATTGTTATTTATTGTCACTACCTCCCCATGTCAGGATTGGGTAATTTACGCGCCTGCTGCCTTCCTTGGATGTGGTAGCCATTTCTCAGGCTCCCTCTCCGGAATCGAACCCTAATTCTCCGTCACCCGTCACCACCATGGTAGGCCTCTATCCTACCATCGAAATTTGATAGGGCAGAAATTTGAATGAAGCATCACCATCACAAGGGCTGTGTGATCCGTCGAGTTATCATGATTCACCGGAGAAGCGGGAAAGCTCGCGCCAACCTTTTATCTAAAAAATGCATCCCTTCCAAAGAGTTGGGACTTGGTGCACGTATTAGCTCTAGAAATACTACGGTTATCTGAGTAGTATGGTAATATCAAAATAAATATAACTGATTTAATGAGCCATCCGCAGTTACATAGTCTGAATTAGTTCATACTTAGACATGCATGGCTTAATCTTTGAGACAAGCATATGACTACTGGCAGGATCAACTAGGTAGCACCCTCCCACTTCAAAGGGCATTTCAGGCGCTCTCTTACCGAGAGACAGACTGAACACCCATCGAGTCAAAGAGACGTAAAAATATCATGTAAAACTTTTATGCCTTGCACCTCTTGCATCCCATGAAGGAATCACACGCAACATGCCAAGGACATGGCGAACAAATGGGTAGACCTGCTGAGCCACAACGCACCAAGGCCACTCCGGAGTTTGCAGCCACAGCCCAACCAACAAGAAAACGAGCAATCACTCACCGACTCCCTTATAAATGCCTCCAAACGCCTCCACGCCCTGCACCGAGGGCACTTAGGAGTCCACCCGGACAACAGCAACGATGGACCTCGATCACCCGATCGCCTGCGGCAACCTCGATGCAAAGGAAACAAATGGAGAATGACCAACCACGCAACCTCTATATTAAAAATGAGCCACAACCCTCCCCGCCCCCGCACCGAGACAACCTACGAATCCACCCGGACAGCAGCAACGATGGACCTCGAGCTCTCGACCACTTGCGGCAACCTCGATGAGAAGGAAAAGGAAGGAAATAAAAATAGGATGATCGACCGCACAAATCCTATCATAGAGAGGCCATAAAAACCTCCTCGCCCCGCACCGATGCCACCTAGGAGTCCACCCGGACAGCAACAACAGTGGACCTCGATCGGATGATCGCTTGCGGCAGCCTCGACACAAAGGCAAGGGAAGGAAATCATACAAGACAAACCCAGCCCACAACATCCCTTAGAAATTCTCCCCAATCCACCCCTCCCCTCCCCACACAGGGGCCACCTAGGAGTCCACCCGGACAGCAGCAACGATGGACCTCGGTCGCATGATCGCCTGCAGCAACCTCAATGCAGAGAGGAAAAGGAAGGATATAAAACAAGACCAACCGAGCCCACAACCTCTCTTAGAAATGCCCCCCGACCCTCCACGTCACACACTGAGGCCACCTAGGAGTCCACCCGCGACAGTAGCAATGGTGGACCTTGATCACTTGACCGCCTGTGGCAACCACGATGCGAAGGCAAAGGAAGGAAGTAAATGCAAATCGAGAGGGTCGCTACACAATACAAGAACACATATCCAAACAGGAGAAGGAGGGATCGGGCAGCTCCGCACCCCTCGTACCCTACGTACAAGCAACTTAGGAGATTTCCCACAGCTTTACCGACCGGACAATGAATAATTTTCCCCTATGGCCACCTCCACGCAAAGGAGGGAGGTCGAAGCGTTCCACCTCGAAATCCTTCTTCCTTATAGCTCCCACCATCGATGACTATAGTAGCAAGCCTCCTCCCCATTGGACCACGAGCACATACACAATTGAAACAACAAGTGCCCCCCAACCCTCCCCACAAAGAGGCCACCTAGCAGTCCACCCAGACAACAGCAACGATGGACCTCGATCGTGTGATCACCTGTGGCAGCCTCAATGCAAAGGAAACAGAAGGAAACAAAACAAGAAGACCAACCGAGCCCACAACCTCTCTTAGAAATGCCCCCTGACCCTCCACGCCACGCACCGAGGCCACCTAGGAGTCCACCCGCGCCAGTAGAAACGGTGGACATCGATCACTTGACCGCCTGTGGCAACCATGATGCGAAGGCAAAGGAAGGAAGTAAATGCAAATCAAGAGGGTCGCTACACAATACAAGGACACATATCCGAATAGGAGGAGGGATCGGGCAGCTCCGCACCCCACGCACCCTATGTACTGGCAACCTAGGAGATTTCCCACAGCTTTACCGACCAAAAGATGAATAATTTTCCCCTACGGCCACCTCCACACAAAGGAGGGAGGTCGAAGCATTCCACCTCGAAATCCTTATTGCAAATAGCCCCCACCATCGATGTAGCAAGCCTCCTCCCCGTTGGACCACGAGCGCATACACAATTGAAACAACAAGTGCCCCCCAACCCTCCCCTCCCCGCAGAGAGGCCACCTAGGAGTCCACCCGACAGAAGCAACGATGGACCTTGATTGCATGATCGCCTGCGGCAACCTCAATGCAAAGGAAATGGAAGGAAACAAAACAACAAGACTAACCAAGCCCACAACCTCTCTTATAAATGTGCCCCCCCAACCCTCCATGCCACGCACCGAGGCCACCTAGGAGTCCACTCGCGATAGCAGAAACGGTGGACCTCGAACACTTGACCGCCTGCGACAACCAAGATGCGAAGGCAAAGGAAGGAAATAAATGCAAATCAAGAGGCTCGCTCCACAATACAAGAACATATCCAAACAGGAGGAGGGATCGGGCAGCCCCGCACCCCCCGCACCCTACGCACAAGCAACCTAGGAGATTTCCGACAGCTTTACCGACTAGACGATGAATACTTTTCCCCTACGGCCACCTCCACGCAAAGGAGGGGGATCGAAGCGTTCCACCTCAAAATCCTTCTTACAGATAGCCCCCACCATCGACATAGCAAGCCTCCTCCCCATTGGACCAAGAGCGCATACACAATTCAAACAACAAATGCCCATAAACGTTGTGACTTAACATTTCCAGCCGCAAAAGCTTGCCATGCACGCAAGATGGAAGGGAAAAGCCGACCCCTCGATCAAACATATGGGCCAACACATCTATCAAAACCTCAAAGCCAATGCAACCATGAACGATGTGCACTTTGAAAGGAATGCCAACCCTTGACTTTACAATAAGGAGAACAACGCCTCACATCGCCCGACGGAAAAAGCAAGCAAGAGGGAGGGTAGGTGGTTTACAACCAAAACCCTTCCACTTCCCTCTGAAATGTATGCATCTCAACTGATAATGCCAACACGGAAAGAGTACAAGAACAAGACACCGTCACCATAAACAGTCGAACAATGAAGAGCCTAGCCATCACAAGGAGCCACACCACAACAACCCATAAAACTCCCAAAAATTGGAGTTGAAGGGGAATTGTTCACATATGCCTCCCGGGACAAGCATGGCCAACATTACCGCTCATGCGCTACAGAGTGGGTATGGAGAGAAGATGAAAATCGGACACCCTACAAATGACCCAAGGCCATTCTTGAGGCAAACCCGAAAAACCAACTCAATTACCAACCCACCTTTCACACGAAAAGCAAAACCCTCCACACCAAATAGGGAGGAGGTGAACAATATAACGAGGAGCCAATTTCAATGGAGCCACAAATGGCTGCCCAACCCAATCAAAATTCTCTATTTGCAACAACCGAGGGGCACGATAGCGACATAGGCAACGACGGAGTTTTGGGGCTTCCATCTGGGACCGCAACAACGAAGGCTCAAAGGAGCGCCAAGAAAACTTGCAACATTCTTATCATTGGGATGGGAAAGAGGGACGAGGATGAGCATGGCCCACATTACCACTCATGTGATACTGAGCGGGGATGGAGAGAAGATGAAAATCGACCACCCTACAAATGACCCAAGGCCATCGTTCAGGCAAACCCGACAAAGCAACTCAATTACCAACCCATCTTTCACACGGAAAGAAAACCTGTCACCGGTATCTTCTGGAGGGTTACGAGGGGGACCAAGATGAGCCAAGGAGCCACACCACAACAACCCATACAGCGCCAAGAACTTAGAGAGCAGAAGGGGAATTGTTCACGTATGCCTCCCGGGACGAGCATGGCCAACATTACCACTCATGCGCTACCGAGTGGGGATGGAGAGATGATGAAAATCGGACACCCTACAAACGACCCAAGGCCATCATTCAGGCAAACCCGAAAACACAACTCGATTACCAACCCACCTTTCAAACTGAAAGAAAACCTATCGCTGGTATCATCTGGAGGGGCACAAGGGGACCAAGACGAACCAGGGAGCCAAACCACAACAACCCCTACAGCTCCAAGAACTTAGAGAGAAATTGCCCACATATGCCTCCCGGGATGAGCATAGGCAACATTACTGCTCATGCGCTATCGAGTGCAGATGGAGAGAAGATGAAAATCGGCCACCCTACAAACGACCCAAGGCCACCGTTCAGGCAAACGCAAAAACACAACTCGATTACCAACCCACCTTTCACATGGAAATAAAACCTATCGCTGGTATCATCTGGAGGGGCACTTGGAGACCAGGACGAGCCAGGGAGCCACACCACAACAACCCATACAACAACAACAGCTTGGAGAGCGGAAGGGGAATTGTTCACGTATACCTCCAAGGACGAGCATGGCCAACATTACTGCTCATGCGCTACCGAGTGGGGATGGAGAGAAGATGAAAATCGGCTGCCCTACAAACGACCCAAGGCCATCATTCAGGAAAACATGAAAACACAACTCGATTACCATCCCACCCTTCACACGGAAAGAAAACCTGTCACTGGTATCATCTGGAGGGGCACTCGGGGACCAGGACGAGCCAGGGATCCACACCACAACAACCCATACAACAACAAGAACTTGGAGAGCGGAAGGGGAATTGTTCACATATGCCTCCCAGGCCAAGCCTGGCCAACATTACCGCTCATGCGCTACCGAGTGGGGATGGAGAGAAGATGAAAATCGACCACCCTACAAATGACCCAAGGCCATTGTTCAGGCAAACCTAAAAACACAACTTGATTACCAACCCACCTTTCACACGGAAAGAAACCCTGTCACTGGTATCATCTGGAGGGGCACAAGGGGACCAAGACGAACTAGGGAGCCAAACCACAACAACCCCTACAGCTCCGAGAACTTGGAGAGCGGAAGGGGAATTGTTCACAAATGCCTCCCAAGACGAGCATGGCCAACATTACCGCTCATGCGCTATCGAGTGGGGATTGAGAGAAGATGAAAATCGACTGCCCTACAAATGACCCAAAGCCATCGTTCAGGCAAACCAAAAACACAACTCGATTACAAACCCACCTTTCACACGGAAAGAAAACCTGTCGCTGGTATCATCTGGAGGGGCACTCGGGGACCAGGACAAGCCAGGGAGCCACACCACAACAGCCCATACAGCTCCAACAACTTGGAGAGCGGAAGGGGAATTGTTCACGTATGCCTCCCAGGACGAGCATGGCCAACATTACCGCTCTTGCACTACCGAGTGGGGATGGAGAGAAGATGAAAATCGGCGGCCCTACAAATGACCCAAGGCCATCGTTCAGGAAAACCCGAAAACACAACTCGATTACCAACCCACCTTTCACATGGAAAGAAAACTTGTCACTGGTATCATCTAGAGGGGCACGTGGGGACCAGGACGAACCAGGGAGCCACACCACAACAACCCATACAGCTCCAATAACTTGGAGAGCAGAAGGGGAATTGTTCACATATGCCTCCCAAGACGAGCATGGCCAACATTACCGCTCATGCGCTACCGAGTGGGGATGGAGAGAAGACGAAAATCGGCAACCCTACAAATGACCCAAGGCCATCCTTTAGGCACACGCGAAAACACAACTCGATTACCAACCCACCTTTCACATAGAAAGAAAACCTGTCGCTGGTATCATTTGGAGGGGCACATCGACGGCCCTACAAATGACCCAAGGCCATCATTCAGGCACATGCGAAAACACAACTTGATTACCAACCCACCTTTCACACGGAAAGAAAACCTGTCGCTGGTATCATCTGGAGGGGCGCAAGGGGGACCAGGACGAGCAAGGGAGCCACACCACAACAGCCCATACAACTCCAAGAACTTGGAAAGCAGAAGGGGAATGGTTCACATATGCCTCCTAAGATGAACATGGCCAACATTACTGAGTGGGGATGGAGAGAAGATGAAAATCGGCCACCCTACAAACGACCCAAGGCCCTCGTTCAAGCAAACGTGAAAACACAACTCAATTACCAACCCACCTTTCACACGGAAACAAAACCTGTCACTGGTATCAGCTAGAGGGGCGCGAGAGGGACCAGGACGAGCAAGGGAGCCACACCACAACAGCCCATACAACTCCAAGAAATTGGAAAGCAGAAGGGGAATTGCTTACATATGCCTCCCAAGGCGAGCATGGCCAACATTACCACTCATGTGCTACCAAGTGGGGATGGAGAGAAGATAAAAATCGGCCACCCTACAAACGACCGAAGGCCATCGTTCAGGCAAACATGAAAACACAACTCAATTACCAACCCACCATTCACACGGAAACAAAACCTATCGCTGGTATCATCTAGAGGGGCGCGAGGGGGACCAAGACGAGCAAGGGAGCCACACCCCAACAACCCATATAGCTCCAAGAACTTGGAAAGCAGAAGGGGAATTGTTCACATATGCCTCCCAAGACGAGCATGGCCAACATTACCGCTCATGCAATACCGAGTCAGGATGGAGAGAAGATGAAAATCGGCAACCCTACAAATGACCCAAGGCCATCGTTCAGGCAAACGAGAAAACACAACTCAATTACCAACCCACCTTTCACACGGAAACAAAACTTGTCGCTCGGATCATCTAGAATTTGCATGGGCCCCCGCACGAGCGAAATGAAGCAACAAGGGAGAGCCGGGCAAACGAGCAGCACGAAAATGAACAAAGCCAACCTCGGGTCAAAACTTAGCATTTTTGAAATGGGCTCGTTGGCCCGTGCACACCCTCGCTCGAATGAATTTGCATGGGCGCCCGCACAACCGAAACGAAGTGACAAGGGACAGCCGGGAAAACGAGCTGCACGAGCAAGCACAAAGCCAACCTCGGGTCACAACTTAGCATTTTTTGATACGGGCTCATTTTCCCGGGCGTGACCTCGCTCGAACGACCCACCCGAATGAGTTCACACAGACGCCCTCAGATGACCCACTCGAACAATTTTGCTTGGGCGTCCGAACGACTGAAACGAAGCGACAAGGTAGAGCCGGGAAAACGAGCTGCACGAACATGCACAAAGCCAACCTCGGGTCACAACTTAGCATTTTTTATACGGGCTCGTTCACCCAGGTGCGCCCTCACCCAAATGACCTACCCGAACGAGTTCACACGGGCGCCCTCAGATGACCCGCCCGAACGATTTTGCAAGGGCGCCCGAACGACCGAAACAAAGCGACAAGGGAGAGCCGGGGAAACGAGCTGCACGAACATGCACAAAGCCAACTTTGGGTCACAACTTAGGATTTTTGATACGAGTTCACGACTGGCGCCCTCAAACGACCCGCCCGAACGACTGAAACGACACGACAAGGGAGAGCCGGGCAAACGAGCTGCATGAACATGCACAAAGCCAACCTCGGGTCACAACTTAGTATTTTTTATACGGGATCGTTCGCCCGGGCGCCCTCGCCCGAACGACCCACCCAAATGAGTTCACACAGATGCCCTCAAACGACCTGCCCGAACGATTTTGCATGGGCGCCCGAACGACCGAAATGAAGCGACAAGGGAGAGCTGGGAAAACGAGCTGCACGAACATGCACAAAGCCAATTTCGGGTCACAACTTAGCATTTTTGATACAGGCTCGTTTGCCCGGGCGCGCCCTCGCCCGAACAACCCGCCCGAACGAGTTCACATGGGCGCCCTCAAACAACCCGCCCGAACAACCGAAACGACGCGACAAGGGAGAGCTGTGCAAACGAGCTGCATGAACGTGCACAAAGCCAACCTCGGGTCACAACTTAGCATTTTTGATATGGGTTCATTCGCTCGGGCGTGCCCTCGCCCGAACGACCCACCCGAATGAGTTCACACGGGCGCCCTCAAACGACCCGCCCGAACGATTTTGCATGGGCGCCCGAACGACCGAAACGAAGCGATAAGGGAGAGCTGGGAAAACGAGCTGCACGAACATGCACAAAGCTAACCTCGGGTCACAACTTAGCATTTTTGATAAGGGCTCGTTCGCTCGGGCACGCCCTCACCCGAACGACCCGCCCAAAAGAGTTCACACGGGCGCCCTCAAACGAACCGCCCGAACGACCGAAACAAACCGACAAGGGAGTGCTGGGCAAACGAGCTGCACAAACGTGCACAAATCCAACCTCGGGTCACAACTTAGCATTTTTAATACGAGCTCATTCGCCCGGGCACGCCCTCGCCCGAACGAGTTCACACGGGCACCCTCAAACGATCCGCCCGAACGATTTTGCATGGGCGCTCGAACGACCGAAACGAACCGACAAGGGAGAGTCGGGAAAACGAGCTGCACAAACGTGCACAAAGCCAACCTTGGGTCACAACTTAGAATTTTTGATACGGGCTCGTTCGCCCAGGCGCGCCCTCGCCCAAACGACCCACCCGAACGAGTTCACACGGGCGCCCTCAAACGACCCTCCCGAACGATTTTGCATGGGCGCCCGAACGACCGAAACGAATCGACAAGGGAGAGCCGGGCAAACGAGCTGCACGAACGTGCACAAAGCCAACCTCGGGTCACAACTTAGCATTTTTGATATGGGCTCATTCGCCCGGGCGTGCCCTCGCCCGAACGACCCGCTCGAACGAGTTCACACGGGCACCCTCAAACGACCCGCCTGAACGATTTTGCATGGGTGCCCGAATGACCGAAACGAACCGACAAGGGAGAGCCGGGCAAACGATCTGCACGAACTTGCACAATTCCAACCTCGGGTCACAACTTAGCAATTTTGATATGGGCTCGTTCGCCCGGGGGCTCCCTTGCCTGAACGACCCGCCCGAATTAGTTCACACGAGCGCCCTCAAATGACCCGCCCGAACGATCGAAACGAAGCGACATGGGAGAGCCAGGAAAACGAGCTACACGAACATGCACAAAACAACCTTGGGTCACAACTTAGCATTTTGATATGGGCTCTTTCGCCCGGGTGCGCCCTCGCCTGAATGACCCTCCGAACAAGTTCACACGGGCGCCCTCAAACGACCCGCCCGAACGACCGAAACGGACCGACAAGGGAGAGCCGAGCAAACGAGCTGCAAGAACATGCACAAAGCCAACATCGGGTCACAACTTAGCATTTTTGATACGGGCTCGTTCGCTGGGGTGTGTCCTCGCTCGAACGACCCACCCAAACGAGTTCACATCGGCGCCCTCAAACGACCCGCCTGAACGATTTTGCATGGGCGCCCGAATAACCGAAACGAACCGACAAGGGAGAGCCGGGCAAATGAGCTGCACGAATGTGTAGAAAGCCAACCTCGGGTCACAACTTAGCATTTTTGATACGGGCTAGTTCGCCTGGGTGCACCCTCGCCCGAACGAGTTCACACGGGCGCCCTCAAACGACCCACCCGAACGATTTTGCATGGGCGCCCGAATGACCGAAACGAACCGACAAGGGAGAGCCGGGCAAACGAGCTGCATGAATGTGCACAAAGCCAACCTCGGGTCACAACTTAGAATTTTTGATACGGGATCGTTCGCCCGGGCGCACCCTCGCCTGAACGACCCACCCGAACGAGTTCACACGAGTGCCCTCAAACGACCCGCCCGAACGACCGAAACGAAGCGACATGGGAGAGTCGAGCAAACGAGCTGCACAAACGTGCACAAACCAAACCTCGAGTCACAACTTAGCATTTTTGTTACAGGTTTGTTCGCCCGGGCGCGCCCTCGCCCATATGACCGGCCGGAACGAGTCCACATGGGCGCCCTCAAACGACCCGCCCAAACGATTTTGCATGGGCGCCCGAACGACCGAAACGAATTGATAAGGGAGAGCCGGGAAAACGAGCTGCACGAACGTGCACAAAGCCAACATCGGGTCACAACTTAGCATTTTTGATATGGTCTCGTTCGCCCGGGCGCGCCCTCGCCCGAACGACCCGCCTGAACGAGTTCACACGGGCGCCCTCAAATGACCCGCCCGAACGACCGAAACGAAGCGAAAAGGGAGAGCCGGGCAAACGAGTTGCACGAACGTGCACAAGCCAACCTCGGGTCACAACTTAGCATTTTTGATACGGGCTCGTTCGCCCGGGCGCGCCTTCGCCTGAATGACCCACCCGAACGAGTTCACATGAGCACCCTTAAACGACTCGCCCAAACGACCTGCCCGAATGAGTTAACACGGGCGCCCTCAAATGACCCGCCTGAACGAGTTCACATGGGCGCCCTCAAACGACCCGCCCGAACGACCCCGAACGACCGAAACGAAGTGACAAGGTAGAGCCAGGTAAACGAGCTGCACGAACGTGCACAAAGCCAACCTCAGGTCACAACTTAGCATTTTTGATATGAGCTCGTTCACTCGGGCACACCCTCGCTCGAACGACCCGCCCGAACGAGTTCACACGGGCGCCCTCAAACGACCCGCCTGAACGACCCGCTCGAATGAGTTCACACGGGCGCCCTCAAATGACCCCGCCCAAACGACCCGCCCGAATGAGTTCACACGGGCGCCCTTAAACGACCCGCCCGAACGAGTTCACATGGGCGCCCTTAAACGACCCGCCCGAACGAGTTCACATGGGTGCCCTCAAACGACCCGCCCGAACGAGTTCACACGGTCGCCCTCAAACGACCCGCCCGAACGAGTTCACACGGGCGCCCTCAAACGACCCTCTCGAACGAGTTCACACGGTCACCTTCAAACGACCCGCCCGAACGAGTTCACAAGGGCGCCCTCAAACGACCCACCCGAACGAGTTCACACGGGCACCCTCAAATGACTCGCCCGAACGATTTTGCATGGGTGCTTGAACGACCGAAACAAAGCGACAAGGGAGAGTCGGGCAAACGAGCTTCACGAACGTGCACAAAGCCAACCTCGGGTCACAACATAGCATTTTTGATACGGGCTCGCTTGCCCGGGCGCGCCCTCGCCCGAACGACCCGCCCAAATGAGTTCACACGGGCGCCCTCAAATGACCCACCCGAACGAGTTTGCATGGACGCCCTCGCCCGACCCGCCTGAATGGGTTTGCATGGACCCCCTCGCCTGAACGACCCGTCCAAACGGGTTTGCACGGATGCCCTCCCCCAACCCGCCCAAACATTTTTTCACGGACGAACTCGCCCGACCCGCCCGAACGAGTTTACATGGAAAATGACCCGTCCGAACAAGTTTACATGGAAAACGACCCGCCCGAACGAGTTTACATGGAAAATGACCCGCCCGAACGAGTGTTTACACGGTAAACGACCCGCTCGAACGAGTTTACATGGGCTCCGACACACTATCAAAACGAAGTCACAAGGGAGATTCGGGCAAACAGGAAGCACGATCGTGCACAAGGCCCACCCCCCTTCACAACTTAGCATTTTTTATACGGCCACGTGTGCCCTGGGCGTCGTCACACGACACGACATGACACGACCCTACCCGTTTGCGATGGGCACCCACACATGACACGTCCTGACCCACCCGAACAAAATTTGGGGTTTCCATGGGCACATGACCTGAACAAAATTTTGGGGTTCCCGTGGGCACACGACCTGAACGAAGGCACAAGGGAGCATCAGGCAAACGGGCCACACGAACGTACAGAAGGCACATGGGCGGTCACGACTTAGTATTTTTGGCACGCCCACGTGTGCTCGGGCACCCACACACGGCACGACACGGCCCGACCGGCCTTGTGCGAGCTGACCTGACCCGCCCGAACGTGTTTACACGGGCACCCACACACGACACGACACGACCCGACCCGAACAAAATTTGGGGTTTCCTTGTATGCACAACCCGAACGAAATTTGGGGTTTCCATGGGTGCACGACCCGAACGAAGGCACAAGGCAGCGTCGGGAAAACGGGTCGCACGAACATGTAGAAGGCACACGGGGGGTCATGACTTAGCATTTTTGGCACTACCACATGTGCCCGAGCACCCACGCACGGCACGACCCGACCCGCCCGAACGAAGGCATGACGGAGCGTCGGGAAAACGGGTCGTGCGAACGTGCAGGAGGCACATGGGTGGTCACACCCTAACATTTTTTGCACGACCACATGTTCCCGAGCACCCACGCGTGGCACGGCACGACCCGACCCCACTCGACTCGCCCGAACGCGTTTGCACGGGCACCCACTCACGACACGACCTAACCCGCCCGAACGGAATTTGGGGTTTCAATGTGTGCACGACCCGAACAAAATTTGGGGTTTCCATGGGTGCACAACCCAAACGAAGGCCCGAGGGAGTGTCGAGAAAATGGGCCACACAAATGTGCAGAAGACACATGGGCCGTGACGACTTAGAATTTTTGGCACGTGTGCCGGGGCACCCACACACGGCACGGCACGACCTGACCTGCCCTGGGCGAGCCGACCCGAATCGCCCAAACGAAATTTTGGGTTTCCATGGGTGCACGACCCGAACAAAGAAGGCACATGGGCGGTCATGACTTGGAATTTTCGGCACGCCGACGTGTGCCCGCGCACCCCCACACACGGCATGGCACGGGATGACCCAGCCCGCCTGAAGGAAATTTGGGGATTGAACGGGCGCACGACCCGAACGAAGGCACGAGGGTAGGAATATCTTTGACTCTAATACATAAATATACCTGGGGTAACATGCCCTTAATATCTTCAACATTTTCTTTTGACTCTTTATAACACTTTAACATGTGCTAGGCCTATTTCAATGAGCAAGAAACTTAATGAAAAATATATATATATATATATATATATATATATATATATATATATATATATATATATATATATATATATTCTTGAATAAATACAAATATCAAAAGTACATTTATGAAGACCGAACCCAGTTACACTTTCTTCAACACCCCCTCTCAACTAGGGAGGTATTCATAAATCATTACAAGGTGTTTGGCTATTTTTCAATCTTGAATAATTCACATAAGAGAAACCGGATTGTCAACCCATCTGTTATAGCATCATATTAGCCAACATTGTTCATAGCAAGGTCTTGACTAACAGCTTTATCTCTCATAATATGAGAGCACAATGTTGGCGAGGCCAATGGCTTATAAACACCTTGGTCATTGTCTCTAAAGGTACATACCCACCCAGGTGTTCCCTGAGTATGACCTTCCAGGACAATTCTTGTCTTGGGTTCCCATATGTTATAGAAATTTTGTGCCTTACAGCTTTGAGCATGAAATGTCCATAATCCAAGGGATCCAAAGTCCCTAAAAGTGTTGTTCCTGCCCCTAAAGGAACAAGGTCAACCAATGACAGCTTTTCCCAGAAGTTCTCCACCAAAAACTACTCAGAATCAGTCAAATCAGGATCAATTCAAGTGCTCCACTAGTTGCCTGCGTTGCAAAGCACCCCAGTACACTAGCTAGGTGCATTGCAATGCACCTAAATGCACTACCAGGGTGCGCTGAGCGAGAAATGCCAAATGGCAGTGTCATTCCGCGAGGTGTACAGACAATGGAAGCTTCCAGAATCTTCCTCAATGACACTTGCCTCACTGAGTTCGACCAAGGATGAGTAAGAGGCTCTCAGCCTCCAAGTGGAAGCAAGAACTGACAGAGAGAAGCCACAAGTCAAAACATAAGCTGACTCATCCTCTCTGCTTACATCTATATATGGATCCCTCATCCCAGAGATCCAGAGGCTGGAATTTTGTACTTTGCAGAGAATTGCTGTTGGTTTGAGATTGAGATTAGTGCATTGGGTGATTTATGCTTTGTTGGAGGTGAGGAAGGGATTCCTTTGCTGGGAGGTAGATGCTGGATCAGGACTCACTTGGTTGTATCTCCTCTTGGACTTTCTTATTATATCAATAAAACTATTTGAGTTTCTCCTACATGTTGTGTATCAATGATGCTTTGTTATATTTGCATGTTTAGCTTAAATCTGATCCTAAGCTAGTTATGAATGTAAACATATGTCTGTTGTGTAGTTTTCCTCTTCTGTGATCTTGCAGGAACTTGGTGAAGCTGGGCCAGTAAGGGAGCAGGCAGCGGGAAGCGAACAAAGAGGAGAGCGAGTGGATCAACAAACTAGCGAAAGACACAGGTTAGTTACATCCTTCCTCTTCGTTTACATTTCATAAAGAAGAATACGAAAATAGTTTTCCTTGTTTGTTGCTAAGGCACTATCACACCTTAGAGTGGGATAGGGGCGTTCTGAATAGATACTTTTCCCAACAACAAAATGGCGACTCCGTTGGGGATCATATCTATTAGTTTATTTGTGTTTCTATTGTTGTTCTTCTCATAAACTTAGGAGTGACGAATCGAACTGCATTTGCCATTTACAAATGCAAAGTAGAGATCTGCTACTCTAGTCCATTCACTGGGCCTGTTTATGATCTACACAGCTGATCCACAAATGCTCTAATTGCCCTTTGTGATAGCTCTTAGTCCTCCTTTAAATCATCCCTCTAATTGTACCTTATTGATAGCTTTTATCCGGCCAAAAACCATAGATTAAACTGCAAACCGTGACCCAGAACCCAGAGAAAATTCTCGTTTCTTCTTCAACGCAGGCTCTGTGAAGAGGTTATGCATTTCAATGTAGGTCCCGAGAGGGCTACCTGAGCTGCAATTCAGTTTCTCTGTGCAACAGGTGCGCTGATCAGCCTTTGCCCTGTGCAGCTGTGGTTCTCTGCTTCATTTTGTTCAGTTTTATCTTTGATTTTTGCAGCCTGTTATCAGTGTGTGTACCTATCTGAAAGCCCATTTTCTTTGCCTTAATTCTGCCTCAGTTGTATAAAAGAAACTGTATTTGTTTTTGTGTATTTGTTACATCATTTGCAGTTTCCCATTACAAAAGTAAACTAGTCATACTGTCGCCCTTAGATCTAGACCTGTCGTAAGTGTCGTTTTGATCTTAGGAGTAAGTTTGTTTGCTGTTGACAGTTGATTACGCTTTTACTTTTGTCTTTTGGTTTGAATTTATGAATTTCTGGTGTCGAAACAAGTGTTTACTTCAAAATCATAAAATGTGGTAATCGTCTTTTTGATTTCAAAAAGAAGCTTGTTTGTGTTTTCACTTGAAATCGAATTCAAATTTGTGCAACAACTTTCTTTTTAGGCATCAATATTAAGAAAGTGAAAAAAAATACATGCACAAGTGCATTTGCATTTTGACAGTTTGGTATGGCTTGATTTAGGAAAAGTGCATTTACAGTGTGCTCTATGCTCTTTGAGAAAAGATTGTGTCTTTCTTTTCCCCTTGTAGCTAGGATTTTCATTGTTGAAAAGAGATAAAAGCTTGCTTATCATCTTTAGACTGCATTTAGGAATTGTATCTACATCTCATGGTGATCCAAAAAGGCAAACTTCTAAGAAAGATCAACCTAAAATAAATTGAATGAACTTAACAACGCTTTGTAACTTAACGCACAACATAGAGGTCTAGGCTAGAGACGTGTTCTGGCGTCGTAAAGCCTGGTAACTGTTGTCCTCACTGTTGGTTGGGTGATTCCTCCACTGTGAGACGATAAGTGCCAGTACGGATTGTGCTCCCACGTACCATCGAGTATATATTGGGAGACCCCTATAGGCATAAAACCTTTATCCATAGGAAGCCGTGTCGGCCACCCTACTGATCGCAATGCACTGAACACAGCATTCGGGAAGATTGACCGCCCGTACCCTAAAAAGTATTCTGCGATTTTGCGATTGGTTTGGCACACCCTCTACCTAGAACTCCAGAGCGGTCCCTTTCGTTCCTTTTCAGACTCCTTAACGGAAAAGGTCCATCTGAGCACTTATCACTTCAGGCTCATTAAAAATCGAAGGAGACTAGAGTCATCTTTTGCTTTTTCTCGACTCTTTAAAATTGAAAAAGAAAGTTGTGTCCAAGCGTCGTTAAAATTTATTTTAAACGGAATATTCATACCCTTTTTCCTGCGTTGATCTTTAGGTTGAGAAAATGGAGCCTACCAACCAAGGAATTCCCCTTGGTGGAAATCCTAGTCCCTTCTCCTCTTGGGGAGATGTTGGTGCGCCCCATATGGCCACGTTGTCGCTTCCAGGACTGACAATTGGCTTGCCGGTCTGGCTCTTCTCAACCAATGTCGTTCAAAACACCACTATTCCTGAACAGTCGAATCAGCAGTTAGACGAGTCCAGAATTTCCCACCAACCTTCTACTTCCTCTAACTCTTCCTCTCTTCCTTCCTCTTCGCGTGACAGGATTGGTAAAGCTAAAAACCAAGTTCCTAAGGAGAAAAAGGAAAAGAAGAAGAAAGAGAAAAAAAAGAAGGAGCCAAAGGCAAATAAGGGAAAACAAGTATCGTCTAATGAAAATCCACACACAGCACCGACCAGGCCTAAATCGCCATGTGTCATTTGTAGAGGAGACCACTTTCACAGAGATTGTCCTTGCATCCCTCGGATACTAAGGGACTGGTCTCCTCGTTTGCACAATCCAGTGTCGTCAACCTCTGATGGCCATGTTGAAAGCACACCGTCAACTAGCGAAAATGAAGTCCCAGGACAAAAAGGGAGAGCTAGATCTCCCTGTAGACTGTGCGAAGGTAACCATGCCCTCCACCATTGTCCCTTCTTAGATGAAGCTAAAAGAGTTTTGGATGATCGTTCGGTTTCACCGTTACGACTTCCTCCTGGATATAAAAAACTCTTGCCAAGTCCTTCGTTAGTTGAGAATCCAGCTGGCCCGCTCAAGTGGCCAACTGAAGTGTCTATCATTGAAGATAAACCAACTGAATCCATACCAGATGAAAGTCAAAAGGTCGAGGCGGCAGTTGACCCGGTCTTGCCTTCAGAGGTTTTATCTTCGAATGATACAGTCACTGAAGAGGATAAGGATGACACCGTCCAAATTCTCTTCATCAACACAGACTCCGACGAACACGGGGGCAATCCACCCATTCCCTTATCGCAGGAAGGAAGTTCGTCAGAGCCATACCCAGCCGTCTACTCGGTCCCACCTCCAAGCAACCTAGTTATATCCTTCGACTGGAACCAACTAGGCAGACCCCGTTTGCCAGCAAGCATACCATTCCGAATTATCGTTCAAATATACAGAATGGTCATGGCTGGCACAATCATTGATGAGGGGGCGTCTATGAGTATCCTTTCCTCTATTTCTTGGAAAGCTTTTGGTTCGCCATCGCTTTTGCCTGAGATGAGAAATCTGACAGGCTTCGATAAAGGAACCAGTCGACCTTTAGGGATCCTCCCCAATGTGCCCATAACATTGAAAGGGAAGACCGTTCAAATGAACGTGATGGTCGTTCAAGGACCCTTGGATTATAACCTACTCCTTGGACGAGACTATATATATTGCATGGGAGTCATCGTCTCCTCACTCTTTAGAGTAATGTGTTTTCCGCACGAAGGAAGAGTGGTCAAGCTCGTAGACCAGCTTTCATTTTCCGGATCACGCATCGCAAATAGTGATATACCATCCCTAAATGGTCTCTTCACGCAAGAAATGTCTCAACCCACGGTCCATCCTCTCGATGAGCGCGAGTAATTCGGAGGGATATGACTGGAACCCAGGGGGCATGCATCCTAGTCTGCTTCGGCAGGAAAACTTTGGGTATAGGGTAGGTTTCCGCGGGAGAATATGACTAGTCTGTACCCCGTCCGTGATTGGAAGAGGGGTTGTTCTAGAATAAGATTCTTTTTTCAAAGTTATGTGAATCGACGGGTGTCGTCATTCAACTTTGTTTATCTCGGTAGACATCGCCGAAGAAGTGTTTTGTTTGCTGCGCAAATGAGACAATCTTTGGTAACCTGAAAGAGGTAGGCCTTTCCTGGTAGAACAAATGTTTTATCTGCAAATTGAGGGGTAACCTTGAAATCGTATTTTATACCTGGGGGCATGCAAACCTTTTGGAGTGCAAGCAAGGGGCGGCTATTTATTTTTTAAATTTTTAGGACCTCTAACCCTTTAAACTCGTAGGATTAGTCGTTTCCGAACTTGCATAAAGAAAGGATTCCGGGGCAAAGCTTTGTAAGGTGCAAGCTCCATAAAAAATGGCATCTTCAATGAGACATTCTTATCATATGACTGGATTAATCGAGCAGTTTTAGCACATAGTTCATGCTCGTTAAAAAATAAACATAAGATCGAGCAAGTGTTTCAATCCGTGTTTAAGCTCGTTAAAAAATGAACTATCCTCCGGTAAATAACCACCGTGAATGTAACATTATCAGCCATTAAAGCCTTGGTCGTGTTTGCACCGTCACCTCCACTTTTCCATTGGCCGATCATTCACCTCCATTTGATTGTTTACCCATTTTGAGGAACAGCTGCGAAGAGTGATTTCACTAGCCATCCTTGTGACACTGCTGTGATTGGAAAATTCCAACCCTTACCTGGAATCAGCTGCTACTCGTTTTATCACTCGTTCCTCAAAAGACGAGTCTTCTTTAAGCTCTTTTCATCTGACTCGTAAAATATGAAAAGATTGCCGAGTTTTGGCCTTCTAGCTCGTTAAAGCGACCGGAAGTGCTATCCCTCCTCTAGATTTTAATCTTTTTGGACCTGAGGGATTATTGCACAAAAAGACCGAGCGCTTTTATTGTTCGGCTCGTTAAAACTATCGAAAATTCATCCCTTTTGTATTGTTTTATAAATTTTTTGGACTTAAGGGATTAGATGACGAAAAAGGACTTCCGGAGTTACCTTTACGTTCCTTTTCAGACTCCCTAAAAAGGAAAAGGACCGAGTTATATTTGTCGTTAAACTCGTTAAAAACATTAATAGCGACAAACTTGTCTTTAGGCGAGAACGAGTTTCACTATCGCTAGGCTCGTTAAAACATAGCGATGGGTTTGCCCGAAGGGCAAATTATAGAACAAGCATATGTTATCCTCCTCAAGATTGACAAAAATAAATAGGTACTGGTCAGCAATGACTGGGGAAAAATTGGGAAGAAACTCAAAGAACCTTTATTGGTAGCAAGTCGCTCTTGAACATGACACTTCCACTCCGTGCCTGAGTCGGGTTGGGTTGTTTCATTCACCGGTCACATCACCATGGTCTCGCCATACCATCCACCTTTGGGGTAAATGCTACCAATCCATCATACAAGTGTCACTGATATGTTCAAGAGAAGTCATCCAGAGAAGTCACCCGTGTCCCATCCACTACCATACATTATACTTCATTCTTTCATGACCGCCACCCTGAACCATATATCATCAGATCGTTTTCACCTCCATCAAAACCATTTGCTCCGTTCCGTGTCATTGATGTGGGATACATCAAGGCCCTCCTTTGACAGATCGCTTCTTGTCGACATCAGCTCATTATCCAAGAAGTTGATCTAGGAACACCCCTTCAGTACTTTAAAGCTTGCATGCCTCAATGGCAAGTTTCTCACTTTCGGCGACAGGTATACATCAATGACCTTCGACCGAAAGATTTTGCGTTGTGTTCGACGCCAAGTCCTTTATTCACACCACGTGAATTGTACTGCAGTACCTTGAGGGTCATTATCATTATCGGTGATTCCTCTCGCGCTTGTTAACAGTTTACATCATTGACTGGTAATCAAGCGATGTCTTTCCATGTTCGACTTCAGAACATTTCTCACATGGATCGACTTGTACTTAGAGTGAAGATCGGACGAGATTGAAGACCCCAGATCTAGTTTCATCCATCCGGGCTGTGATATATATTCAGGAAAAATAAGGACATTGACATGTACATCATTGCAGCACAGATAATCATCCTACCAAAAGGATGATGATTTCATCAAGATCATCAGTCTACCATCAGATGATTGTCTGTCCTATGTACATAAAAATGAATTTATAAAGCTGAGCACGGGAATGCCCGCCTCAGCTAGATCATGAAAACAGTATGAAAAATAATGTATTGTATTGTATCTTATTACAAGTCTCCTCCCAACATTGAAAGAACTTCGGATCCTCCTAATAAAGCATTTCACCCGATAAACGACCTCATACTTTAGGGGGCAACTTTTATAGACATTTTTGTGCCTTACAGCTTTGAGCATGAAATGTCCATAATCCAAGGGATCCAAAGTCCCTAAAAGTGTTGTTCATGCCCCTAAAGGAACAAAGTCAACCAATGACAGCTTTTCCCAGAAGTTCTCCAAAAAAAACTACTTAGAATCAGTCAAATCAGGATCAATTCAAGTGCTCCACTAGATGCCTGCGTTGCAAAGCACCCCAGTACACTAGCTAGGTGCGTTGCAACGCACCTAGATGCACTACCAGGGTGCGCTGAGCGAGAAATGCCAAATGGCAGTGTCATTCCGCGAGGTGTACAGACAATGGAAGCTTCCAGAATCTTCCTCAATGACACTTGCCTCACTAAGTTCGACCAAGTATGAGTAAGAGGCTCTCAGCCTCCAAGTGGAAGCAAGAACTGACAGAGAGAAGCCACAAGTCAAAACATAAGCTGACTCATCCTCTCTGCTTACATCTATATATGGATCCCTCATCCCAGAGATCCAGAGGCTGGAATTTTGTACTTTGCAGAGAATTGTTGTTGGTTTGAGATTGAGATTAGTGCATTGGGTGATTTATGCTTTGTTGGAGGTGAGGAAGGGATTACTTTGCTGGGAGGTAGATGCTGGATCGGGACTCACTTGGTTGTATCTCCTCTTGGACTTTCTTATTATATCAATAAAACTATTTGAGTTTCTCCTACATGCTGTGTATCAATGATGCTTTGTTATATTTGCATGTTTAGCTTAAATCTGATCCTAAGCTAGTTATGAATGTAAATCTATGTCTGTTGTGTAGTTTTCCTCTTCTGTGATCTTGCAGGAACTTGGTGAAGCTGGGCCAGTAAGGGAGCAGGTAGCGGGAAGCGAACAAAGAGGAGAGCGAGTGGATCAACAAACTAGCGAAAGACACAGGTTAGTTACATCCTTCCTCTTCGTTTACATTTCATAAAGAAGAATACGAAAATAGTTTTCCTTGTTTGTTGCTAAGGCACTATCACACCTTAGAGTGGGATAGGGGCGTTCTGAATAGATAATTTTCCCAACAACACCATCCCTCAAAGAATATCGCTCCTCTTGCCTACTCTTGTCTTGGGTGCCCTACACATCCTCAAAGAGCATCAGATGCCAAATGATTGCCCAATCCTCCCGTTATTTCTTGCCAAGTGAAGACAAGAATGTTGTGTCTATCTCTTCCCCTTGATTGGGGAAGACATGCCCAAGTTTCCTCTGACAAGGAACTTGCCCAAACTCCTTTGTATTTGGGAACTATTTAGAACTCCCTCTTAGCTAGGGACTTGTCCATTCATAAACAACGTCTTCTTCGTGGGTCCTTCAGCCGCTTGGTCTCCTTCTTTCCTTCGATGTCATGAAGTCTTTGTTTGAACTTCTTCTTGGCAGGGTACCGGCTATCGATCACTTTCCCCCCTGGTTTTTCATGTCATTGCTCCCTTCGTGGAAGGTGGCCTTCTTGATATATATCAGGTCCTTTTTGTCATCTAGCTACTCCTTTGTCACCTTGTCTATCCTTCATAACACTTATCACATGGATGCTTAGTTGTACTCGCTTTTTACCGTACTTTGATTTAGTGGCCCTTCATGACTTCATCGTGATATTGCTCTTCATCATGAAATATTTGTAGAGTTGAATCAGTTATCTGCACCTTACTATCTCCAAGGCCTTCGTAGGTGTCAAGAGTCCTTTATCTTTTTCTTCCTTTGTCAGAGTTGACGTGCCTTCTTTCGAGAGATGTTGAGGAATCTTGTCAAATAGTTGTTCTTTGTGACCGCGATGTTCTTCATTTGCTTCTTATTGCATTGATTGGTCAACCACCTTATACTCCTTATGAGAGCACTTCTTCATGTTGACCTTTACTCCACTGTAGCACATGCCTCCGAGCATGTCGTTGGCAAAAGAGATCCTTTTATATTCTTGATCGTGATTCTAGAACTTTTCCCATGACCCAATCAATATATATGGCGACATGACTTAAACTTTGATGCGTACATACCTCACCTTGATTATGCTTTTATCATCGCGGCTTTATTTGATAGTTCTCCTCGATTGGTGTAGCCTTTCTTGCTTCATCTGCTCTCGCCTGTATATCATCCTCTCTTGAATCCCATAAATGGGACCCCCAATGAGACCTCTACCCCCTTTGAAAGAAGACTTTAAGAAAACAGGTTGACTTAGTCATAGGAGGATCTTCCTTCTTTTGCTTCTTGTCGTCTTCTTTCACTTCTTGAGTTACATGAGCTTCTTCCATTTTTCTCTTGTTGTTGTTGTCCTTCTTAAGTTTAGGACAATCCCTTTTGTAGCATCCATACTCTTGGCATCCAAACCGTTCGACTTTGGACATGTAGTGGCCCCAACCAATTTTTTACTTTCCTTGCAAAAAGGCACCGAGGTATACTCAGAAGGGGACATATACTTACTTGATAGAGTTTGAGATGTAGTGAACTTGCTTTCTTCTTGAAGACTTGATGGCTTGCCTTCCTTAGATCTTGATGTTGTTCAAGTTGCTTTCTTCAAATGGACTTGCTTTATGACGTGACTCGTAGTGCCTTTCATTCTTCAAGATGGTGTAGCTTGATGTAGGTCCCTCTTTGATTTGTTCTTCTTGTAGGTGCCTTTATACAAGGCGTTTCTTCTTGCTTTGTAGTCTTCCATGAGGAATGATAGATGGTAGACCTTCTTGTCCTTGATGTGATTGAGACTTCTTGGCTTGACGCTTCAACCTTGCGAATGTTCTTGAGATTCCCTTTCCTTGATGCGTCACCTTAGCTCCGATACCGCGTTGAAGAATCTGGGGCAATGGGGTATAGCGGGATTCTTCTAGATTTGATAACAATTTGTGAAGCTCTTTTGCAATTTATCGTGTTATCTTAATCTTCTTCTCTTCTTATTAATGCATGTGTCTTTACTTTCATCAAACTGGTGCCAAAAACATAAGAACAAGAACACAAGATGTTGGCTCTCTGCCAGGGAAAAACCTCTCTCTCTCTCTCTCTCAGAGAGGAAAACCCTTTCGTAAATTTCCCTCATTGAAGCTTCTTATTGGTCATTGCGAAGCCCTAGACCCTTGACAATAATATCCCCCAAGCACAAGTCGAGTCCTTCCTCCTCTCTGCACTTTGTTTCTTCGGTGCTTCGTTCCCCGACACTCTGTCCTTCTTTCAACTTTTGATAGTCCATGGTGGACTAGCTCTAGAAGAGACTCCAACCTTTGATCCTTAGTGAGGTCCTTTACCAATGAAGAAACCTTCATTCTCTTGACCAACCGAGCCTTTTTCTTGATGTAAGGTTGTAGGCTCGATGTACACCAAGTTTACTGCACCTGGGGCGATTTCCATCGCGACGAGACATAGAAACCCCAAATTTCCCGCACTTGGGATGCTTTCGACAAGGCGGGACATGGAATCCTTAGGTACCCTGCAATTTGGAAACCTTTGTCGAGGAGGGACCGGGAGACCCCATGTCACGCTCCTATCCTGGTGGTAGTATTTCAACCACGCATAAGCGGGTGCGGCACCGCCATACTTTTTCCTTTTACCAATACTTGAGTACACGGTCTGCACCTACTTCAACACTCAGTCAATTTTCCAGTAAGTGTTCTTAACAATGCAACGAAAATAACTTACCATAAATTTATATTCTTCAATTATTCTTTCAACTTGTCGTGTCGTGTGGTCGTGTTGCACTAACCCGCGGCCTGCATGACACAACTCCACACCTAAACTGTGAACCTATCCACCCGAATTTCCCTTCCACGGCGCCCAAACTCTACCCGTGGGTGCGGTCCATAGTGAGGGCGCATGGCCCGCATGCAGTGCGGCCTGCCTGCCCAAACGGTAACCCGCCCCGCTCTGCCTGTCCGCGCTACCAAGCCCAACCCGCCCTTTGTAATCCGCCCGCCAGTGCGGCCCTCTTACCCGCATCCTTCTCTTCCTTCCGTTATCGCCCAACTCCTTCCTTCGCACTTGTTCTGCGATGTGGAAGTCTGAGTTCGATGTCCCTTCGTCGAACACCATCCTCCTTACTTATACGCATCCTTTTGCCCAAGGGCCGTGTCTCTCAAGGATAACAAGGGTCGACTCCATCAACATGCATGCCCAGCTGACCTGCCACATAACCTCGACATGCCCCATTCCAACGAACCGCAGCGTCCCTTCGTGTGCACCGTCGCACCCATGGGTCGGCTCCAACACCTCGCCGATTACACCTGTCGCCGCACGTCGCACACCTGCCCGCATCCTGACTCGTCCGCACATGGTCACCTCTTTCATCCGGGCATGCAACAAGGGTCGCTCGCGCGCCTTCAGTTGGTGGCTCGCCCATCGTGCAGGTATCAAGGGGCGTGCGCCATCCCCAACACGGTGCGAGCGACATGGGAACCCCGTGTGTCACACCCCCAGGCCTACAGTACTCTTTCAGCCGTACTTGGCGAGGTGTGGCACCACCGAAAAATTTCTTTTTACCAATACTTATGTTCATGGACTACGCCTAACCATTAGTCTACTTAGTTTGTTTTTCGCAACCAAGTATTATTATGTTTCCTTTATGCCAATGAAAACCCATACACATTCATTATCATCAACAATTATACATGAAGAACACAATTGCACAGTGTAAAGCGAGGGGCAACTCCCTGAACAATGAGTCTGCCCGAATACAATATATTATTCAACTCTACAATGTTTACGAGGCTTTACAAGTATACTTGGGAAACACCAAGTTTCATACTTAGCCAATTTTACAAATAGGCAACACCTCTGTGTGCCAATCGAGTTCCTTGGCCGAGCTGGGCGTGCGTGCCCTCACACGAGCTGCCAACCATACTCGTCTACCGAACCTCGTTTACCGCTGCAAGAATGGCGGGCGACCTCACCCGAGTCACCCAGCATTTCCTGTTGCACG
>CM062820.1:352690926-352693426 GCA_031772625.1 Pinus tabuliformis | reverse complement strand
TGAGCTGTTCCACATCCGACCGAGACGCATTGACAGCCTCCATCAACTTCCTTCCCGACAATTTCAAGCACTCTTTAACTCTATTTTCAAATCCCTTTTCATCTTTCCCTCGTGGTACTTGTTCGCTATCGGTCTCTCGCTCGTATTTAGCCTTGGACGGAATTTACCACCCAATTAGGGTTGCATTCCCAAACAACCCGACTCGCCGACAATGCCTCGTGATGCGGCAGGGTCCCGTGCCGACGGGGCTCTCACCCTCTCAGGCACCCCCTTCCAAGGGACTTGGCCCAGGTCTGCCGCTGAGGACGCTTCTACAGACTACAATTGAGGCAGTGCCGCCGCTCGATTTTCATGCTGGGCTCTTCCCGGTTCGCTCGCCGCTACTAGGGGAATCCTTGTAAGTTTCTTTTCCTCCGCTTAATTATATGCTTAAACTCAGCGGGTGTTCTCGCCTAAGATGGGGTCGCAAAGTTGGAGCTAAATCTGCCCTACCCCATGGGAGGACAAGAGAGAGCAAAGCAAGTTCGAGCGATGCCACACAAAGCCCGCATCGGCTAACGCCGACTGCCCATCCAAGGGGACAAGATCACCGCTCGCCAACGCACGCCACGAAACATCGCTTGAGGTATTTCAGCTGACCGCACCACACGGGGCACGGACGACCAGCTCCGCTGCTCCCTAGCATATTACAGGGAGCGTGTTTGAATGGGATGCGACGCCCAGACAGACGTGCCCTCGACCGAGGCCTCGGGCACAAATTGCGTTCAAAAACTCAATGATTCACGGGATTCTGCAATTCACACTAAGTATCGCATTTCGCTACATTCTTCATCGTAACAAGAGCCGAGATATTCATTGCTGAGAGTCATTTCCACATGTATTACCGAAAAATCAGCCAGAAAACTGAATAGGGGTACCCCCCACAACAAATGTAAGGCCAAGGGGCAAAAGGAGGAAAAACACACGAGAGAAAGAGAAACAAAGGTGTCTAACCCCCTCACAGGGGGAGGCTCGAACAGAGGACAATCTCCCCCAACCCCACGCCCTCGCAAAAGGGGGGGAAATGTGTGGAACAACGATCAAGAAGGACTAGGGTGTCCACCCCGGGAGCTCGCATTGCTTTTAGCCCTTCCTTGACACCAGTCCACAACGATTCCCCCTTTTCACCGTAGAGTTAGGGACCGAAAGGAAGAAAAGGGTAGAAAACAAAGCACAAACAAGGCACAAGCCTCCCAAAGCCCCTTGCCTTCGGCAAAAGGGGGGAACTAAAAGGGATGACGATCAAGAAGGACTAGGGTGGCCACCCCAGGAGCTCGCACTGTGTTTTGTCCTTCCGGAACACCAATCCACAACAATCCCACCTTTTCTCCGTAACGCTAGGGCCACGAGGAATAAGGGAAGAAAACAACAAGAGAGAAAGGGATATATCAACCATGGCTACCGGCTCATAAGGGGAGGCTTCAAACAGAGAACAAGCTACCCCAACCTCGTGCCTTCGTAAAATGGGGGGAACTGCAGGGGACGACGATCGAGAAGGACTAGGGTGGCCACCCTGGGAACTTGCACTACTTTTCGTCCTTCCCAAACACCAATCCACAACAATCCCACCTTCTCTCTGTAAAGCTAGGGGCCGAAAGGAAGAAGGGAAGAAAACAACATGAAATAAAAAGAGATATCGAACGCGTCCACCGGCTCACAAGGGTAGGCTCAAACAGAGAACAAGATTCCCCACCTCCGTGCCTTCGCAAAAAGGGGGGGAACTGCAGGGGACGGCGATCGAGAAGGACTAGGGTGGCCACCCTCGGAACTCACACTACTTTTCGTCCTTCATGAACACCAATCCACAACAATCCCACCTTTTCTCCGTAAAGCCAAGGGGCCAAAAGCAAGAAGGGAAGAAAACAACAGGAAAGCAAGATATATCAAACGTGGCTACCGGCTCAAACAGAGAACAAGATTCCCAAAACCCGTGCCTTCGGAAAAGGGGGGAACTGCAGGGGACTGCGATCGAGAATGACTAGGGTGGCCATCCTGGGAACTCGCACTGATTTTCGTCCTTCCCGAACACCAATCCACAACAATCCCACCTCTCCTCCATAAAGCTAGGGGCAAAAGGAAGAAGGGAAGAAAACAACACCAAAGAAACAAAGATCCCAAGAAAAGGGAGAAGCTCAACAGCACGCCGAGTAGATGTCCGCTAACCAAAAAGAAATCAAACAAGGCACCCAATCAAAAAAGCGTCCCACCTCTTCACACCCTCCTACATGCATTCAACACAACACCCTTTCCATCTTTACAACATAGCAAACAACCAAGAAAATAAATCACAACCTAAAACTGACCAATAGAAAAGACAAGGGCCACGATGAGACCAGTGTCTGGAGCACGTCACTGAGAGGCACACAGCCCCCCAACCCAGCGGCACAAGGCTTCAAACGACAAATAGACCGCTTCCAATAACACAAACCCACCCCGCTCTTGCACCCCTCCGTGTACAAAA
>CM062820.1:352678426-352685926 GCA_031772625.1 Pinus tabuliformis | reverse complement strand
CTTGACCGCCTGCGGCAACCATGATGCGAAGGCAAAGGAAGGAACTAAATGAAAATCAAGAGGCTTGCTCCACAATACAAGACCATATCCAAATAGGAGGAGGGATCGGGCAGCCCCGCACCCCCTGCACCCTACGCACAGGCAACCTAGGAGATTTCCCACAGCTTTACCGACTAGACGATGAATACTTTCCCCCTACGGCCACCTCCATGCAAAGGAGGGAGGTCAAAGCGTTCCACCTCAAAATCCTTCTTCCAGATAGCCCCCACCATCGACATAGAAAGCCTCCTCCCCATTGGACCAGAAGCGCATACACAATTCAAACAACAAATGCCCATAAACGTTGTGACTTAACATTTCCAGCCGCAAAAGCCTGCCATGCACGCAAGATGCAAGGGAAAAGCCGACCCCTCGATCAAACATATGGGCCAACACATCTATCAAAACCACAAAGCCAACACAACCATGAACGATGTGCAATTTGAAAGGAATTCCAACCCTTGACTTTAAAATAAGGAGAACAACGCCTCACATCACCCGACGGAAAAAGCAAGCAAGAGGGAGGGTAGGTGGTTTACAACCAAAACCCTTCCAATTCCCTCTTAAATGTATGCATCTCAACCGACAATGCCAACACGGAAAGAGTACAAGCTCAAGACACCGGCACCATAAACAACCGAACAATGAAGAGGCTAGCCATCACAAGGAGCCACACCACAACAACCCATACAACTCCCAAAACTTGGAGCTGAAGGGGAATTGTTCACATATGCCTCCCGGGACAAGCATGGCCAACATTACCACTCATGCGCTATCGAGTGGGTATGGAGAGAAGATGAAAATCGAACACCCTACAAACGACCCAAGGCCATTCTTGAGGCAAACCCGAAAAACCAACTCAATTACCAACCCACCTTACACACAAAAAGAAAAACCCTCCACACCAAATAGGGAGGAGGTGAAAAATATAACGAGGAGCCAATTTCAATGGAGCCACAAATGGCTGCCCAGCCCAATCAAAATTCTCTATTCGCAACAACCAAGGGGCACGATAGCGACATAGGCAACGACGGAGTTTTGGGGCTTCCATCTGGGACAGCAATAACGAAGGCTCAAAGGAGCGCCAAGAAAACTTGCGACATTCTTATCATTGGGATGGGAAAGAGGGACGGGGATGAGCATGGCCCACATTACCGCTCATGTGCTACTGAGCGGGGATGGAGAGAAGACGAAAATCGACCACCCTACAAATGACCCAAGGCCATCGTTGGGGCAAACCCAACAAAGTAACTCGATTACCAACCCACCTTTCACGCGGAAATAAAACCTGTCACCGGTATCTTCTGGAAGGGCACGAGGGGGACCAGGACGAGCCAAGGAGCCACACCACAACAACCCATACAGCGCCAAGAACTTAGAGAGCAAAAGGGGAATTGTTCACGTATGCCTCCTGGGACGAGCATGGCCAACATTACCGCTCATGCGCTACCGAGTGGGGATGGAGAGATGATGAAAATCAGACACCCTACAAACGACCCAAGGCCATCGTTCAGGAAAACCCAAAAACAAAACTCGATTACCAACCCACCTTTCACACTGAAAGAAAACCTGTCACTGGTATCATCTGGAGGGGCACAAGGGGACCAAGACGAACCAGGGAGCCAAACCACAACAACCCCTACAGCTCCAAGAACTTAGAGAGCAATTGTCCACATATGCCTCTTGGGACAAGCATGGCTAACATTACTGCTCATCCGCTACCGAGTGGGGATGCAGAGAAGATGAAAATCGGCCACCCTACAAACGACCCAAGGCCATCGTTCAGGCAAACCCGAAAACACAACTCGATTACCAACCCACCTTTCACATGGAAAGAAAACCTGTCGCTAGTATCATCTGGAGGGGCACTCTGAGACCTGGACGAGCCAGGGAGCCACACCAAAACAACCCATACAACTCCAATAGCTTGGAGAGTGGAAGGGGAATTGTTCACGTATGCCTCCCAGAACGAGCATGGCCAACATTACCGCTCATGCGTTACCGAGTGGGGATCAAGAGAAGATGAAAATCGACCACCCTACAAACGACCCAGGCCATCGTTCAGGCAAACATGAAAACACAACTCGATTACCAACCCACCTTTCACACGGAAAGAAGACCTGTCACTGGTATCATCAGGAGGGGCACTCGGGGACCAAGACGAGCCAGGGAGCCACACCACAACAACCCATACAACTCCAAGAACATGGAGAGCCGAAGGGTAATTGTTCACATATGCCTCCCAGGCCAAGCCAAGCCAACATTACCACTCATGCACTACCGAGTGGGGATGGAGAGAAGATGAAAATCGGCCACCCTACAAATGACCCAAGGCCATCGTTAAGGCAAACCCGAAAACACAACTCAATTACCAACCCACCTTTCACACGGAAAGAAAACCTGTCGCTGGTATCATCTGGAGGGGCACGCAGGGACCAGGACGAGCCAAGGAGCCACACCACAACAACCCATACAACTCCGAGAACTTGGAGAGCGGAAGGGGAATTGTTCACATATGCCTCCCAAGACGAGCATGGCCAACATTACCGCTCATGCACTACTGAGTGGGGATGGAGAGAAGATGAAAATCGACCGCCCTACAAATGACCCAAGGCCATCGTTCAGGAAAACCCAAAAACACAACTCGATTACCAACCCACCTTTCACAAGGAAAGAAAACATGTCGCTGGTATCATCTGGAGGGGCACTCGGGGACCAAGACGAGCCAGGGAGCCACACCACAACAACCCATACAGCTCCAACAACTTGGAGAGTGGAAGGGGAATTGTTCACGTATGCCTCCCAGGACGAGCATGGCCAACATTACCGCTCTTGCCCTACCGAGTGGGGATGGAGAGAAGATGAAAATCGGCGGCCCTACAAATGACCCAAGGCCATCGTTCAGGCAAACCCGAAAACACAACTCGATTACCAACCCACCTTTCACACGGAAAGAAAATTTGTCGCTGGTATCATCTGGAGGGGCACGCGGGGACCAGGACGAGCCAGGGAGCCACACCACAACAACCCATACAGCTCCAAGAAATTGGAGAGAAGAAGGGGAATTGTTCACATATGCCTCCCATGATGAGCGTGGCCAACATTACCGCTCCTGCGCTACCGAGTGGGGATAGAGAGAAGAAGAAAATCGGCAACCCTACAAATGACCCAAGGCCATCCTTCAGGCACACGTGAAAATACAACTCAATTACCATCCCACCTTTCACACGGAAAGAAAACCTGTCACTGCTATCATCTGGAGGGGCACATCGGCGGCCCTACAAATGACCCAAGGCCATCGTTCAAGCACATGCGAAAACACAACTCGATTACCAACCCACCTTTCACACGGAAAGAAAACCTGTCGCTGGTATCATCTGGAGGGGCGCAAGGGGGACCAAGACGAGCAAGGGAGCCACACCACAACAGCCCATATAGCTCCAAGAACTTGGAAAGCAGAAGGGGAATTGTTCACATATGCCTCCCAAGATGAGCATGGCCAACATTACCGCTCATGCGCTACCGAGTGGGGATGGAGAGAAGATGAAAATCGGCCACCCTACAAACGACCCAAGGCCATCGTTCAGGCAAACGCGAAAACACAACTCAATTACCAACCCACCTTTCACACGGAAACAAAACCTGTCGCTGGTATCATCTAGAGGGGCGTGAGGGGGACCAGGACGAGCAAGGGAGCCACACCACAACAGCCCATACAGCTCCAAGAACTTGGAAAGCAGAAGGGGAAATGTTCACATATGCCTCCCAAGACGAGCATGGCCAACATTACCGCTCATGCACTACCGAGTGGGGATGTTGAGAAGATGAAAATCGGCCACCCTACAAACGACCCAAGGCCATCATTCAGGCAAACACGAAAACACAACTCAATTACCAACCCACCTTTCACACGGAAACAAAACCTGTCGCTGATATCATCTAGAGGGGCGCGAGGGGGACCAGGACGAACAAGGGAGCCACACCACAACAACCCATACAACTCCAAGAACTTGGAAAGTAGAAGGGTAATTGTTCACATATGCCTCCCAAGACGAGCATGGCCAACATTACCGCTCATGTGCTATCGAGTGGGATGGATAGAAGATGAAAATCAACAACCCTAGAAATGACCCAAGGCCATCATTCAGGGAAATGCGAAAACACAACTCCATTACCAACCCACCTTTCACACGGAAACAAAACTTGTCGCTCGGATCATTTGGAATTTGCATGGGCCCCCGCACGACCGAAATGAAGCGACAAGGGAGAGCTGGGAAAACGAGCAGCACGAAAATGAACAAAGCCAACCTCGGGTCACAACTTAGCATTTTTGATACGGGCTCATTGGCCTGTGCGCGCCCTCGCCCGAATGAATTTGCATGGGCGCCCGCACAACCGAAACGAAGCGACAAGGGAGAGTCGAGCAAACGAACTGCACGAACAAGCACAAAACCAACCTCGGGTCAAAACTTAGCATTTTTTGATACGGGCTCGTTCGCCCGGGTGCGCCCTCGCCCAAACTACCCACCCGAACGAGTTCACACAGACGCCCTCAAACGACCCACCCGAACGATTTTTCTTGGGCGCTCGAACGACCAAAACGAAGTGACAAGGGAGAGCTGGGTAAATGAGCAGCACGAACGTGCACAAAGCCAACCTTGGGTCACAACTTAGCATTTTTGATACGGGCTCATTCACCCGGCCGCGCCCTCCCCTGAATAGGGAGCATCGCAATGCTTTGTTTTAATTAAACAGTCAGATTCCCCTTGTCCGTACCAGTTCTGAGTTGACTGTTCGACGCCTAGGAAGAAGCCCCCGGCAGGGGGCATTCTACGCCCATAGCCCAATCGGCACGTGACTACCCGCCCTCGCCACGAGAGCAGCTCGGGCAGACTACCGACAACCCACGAGTTGAGGGCACAGACCCCTAGGTCCAACCCTCAGAGCCAATCCTTTTCCCGAAGTTACGGATCCGTTTTGCCGACTTCCCTTACCTACATTGTTCTATTAACCAGAGGCTGTTCACCTTGGAGACTTGATGCGGTTATGAGTACGACCGGGCATGAATGGTACTCGGTCCTCTAGATTTTCAAGGGCCGCCGAGGGTGCCGGACACCGCAAGACGTGCAATGCTCTTCCAGCTACTGGACACTATCTCTGGGTGAACCGATTCCAGGGTGGGCAAGCTGTTAAAAAGAAAAGATAACTCTTCTCGGGGCCCCCGACGACGTCTCCGGATTACCTAACATTGCCGCCTGCCGCCATGTCCTAGTTCGGGAATATTTACCTGATTCCCTTTCGATGCTCGTGCAGAGTGCACCCTTGATACAAGGCTTCCCCATCTCTTAGGATCGACTAACCCATGTCCAAATGTTGTTCACATGGAACCTTTCCCCACTTCAATCTTCAAAGTTCTCATTTGAATATTTTCTACTACCACCAAGATCTACACCGGGGGCCGATCCACCCAAGCTCACGCCCGAGGTTTCTCAATGACCCCTGTGTCCTCCTACTCATCAGAGCCAGGCAATTGCTCCGACGGTCGAGTATAGGTTGCGCGCTTCAGCGCCATCCATTTTCGGGGCTAGTTGATTCAGCAGGTGAGTTGTTACACACTCCTTAGCAGATTTCGACTTCCATGACCACCATCCTATTGTCTTAATCAACCAACACCCTTTGTGGGATCTAGGTTAGCACGCAATTCGACACTGTAACTCGACTTTCGGTTCATCCCGCATCGCCAGTTCTGCTTACCAAAAATGGCCCACTTGGAGCTCTCGATTCAACGACGCGAATCAATGGAGCAGCTGCACCCTCTTACGTATTTAAAGTTTGAGAATAGGTCGAGGGCGTTACGCCCCCGATGCCTCTAATCATTTGATTTACTCGATAAAACTTGTGTGTGAGCTCCAGCTATCCTGAGGGAAACTTCGGAGGAAACCAGCTACTAGATGGTTCGATTAGTCTTTCGCCCCTATGCCCAAGTCAGACGAAAGATTTGCACGTTAGTATCGCTACGAGCCTCCACTAGAGTTTCCTCTGGCTTTGCCCTGCTAAGGCATAGTTCACCATCTTTCGAGTCCCAACAGGTGTGCTCGCACTCGAACCCTTCGCATAAGCTCAAGGTCAGTCGACGATGCACCCCCCCAGAGAGGGGATCTTGCCCGTCAGCTTCCTTGTGCCTCGCAAGTTTTCAAACCAGCCGACTCGCAGACATGTTAGACTCCTTGGTCCGTGTTTCAAGACGGGTCGAATGGAAAGCCCGCCAACCAACACCATGAGCGCGCAGGTGCACACGGCCCGCCAAAAGGGCACACGCTTCGTTCCTCGACCATCGCAGCGGCAAACTGATAGGTAGTAATTCACCCATGCTTGTGACGATGCAGCAACCCGTGTTGGTTTGCACCTCAAGTCGAGCAGTAGACCAGCCTGAGTTGTTCCACATCCGACCGAGACACATCGACAGCCTCCATCTGCTTCCCTCCCGGCAATTTCAAGCACTCTTTAACTCTCTTTTCAAAGGCCTTTTCATCTTTCCCTCGCGGTACTTGTTCGCTATCGGTCTCTCGCCCGTATTTAGCCTTGGATGGAATTTACCACCCAATTAGGGCTGCATTCCCAAACAACCCGACTCGCCGACAACGCCTCGTGATGCGGCAGGGTCCCGGGCCGACGGGGCTATCACCCTCTCAGGCGCCCCCTTCCAAGGGACTTGGCCCAGATCCGCCGCTGAGGATGCTTCTATAGACTACAATTAAGGCAGCGCCGCCGCCCGATTTTCATGCTGGGCTCTTCCCGGTTCGCTCGCCGCTACTAGGGGAATCCTTGTAAGTTTCTTTTCCTTCGCTTAATTATATTCTTAAACTCAATGGGTGTTCTCGCCTGAGCTGGGGTCACAAAGTTGGAGCTAAAACCGCCCTACCCCATGGGAGGACAAGAGAGAGTAAAGAAAGTTCGAGCGATGCCACACAAAGCCCGCACGGCTAACTCCGACTGCCCATCCAAGGGGACAAGATCACCGCTCGCCGATGCATGCCACGAAACATCACTTGAGGTATTTCAGCTAACCGCACCGCACGGGACACTGACGACCAGCTCCGCTACTCCCTAGCATATTGCAGGGAGCGCGTTTGAATGGGATGCGACGCCCAGAAAGACGTGCCCTCGACTGAGGCCTTGGGCGCAAATTGTGTTCAAAAACTCGATGATTCATGGGATTCTGGAATTCACACTAAGTATCGCATTTCGCTACGTTCTTCATCGTAACAAGAGCCGAGATATCCGTTGCCGAGAGTTGTTTCCACGTGTATTACCGAAAAATCAGCCACAAAACTGAATAGGGGAACCCCCCACAACAAATGTAAGGCCAAGGGACAAAAGGAGGAAAAACGCACGAGAGAAAGAGAAACAAAGGTGTCTAACCCCCTCACAGGGGAAGGCTCGAACAGAGGACAATCTCCC
>CM062820.1:352640926-352673426 GCA_031772625.1 Pinus tabuliformis | reverse complement strand
TCTTACATAGGGATGCATGAACCATTTGGAGGCGCCCAATCCACGTCAAACCATCTTCTAGAATGCTCTAGAAATGACCACAAGTAACTTTTTTGAAGTGAAACTTGCGCCTTTTGACCTTTACAGGAGTACACACCCATACCTTTACATACAGAGCATACAAGTACGCAAATTTTATGAACTTGGGGTGCGTACACTCAGGTGAGGCCAGGAGAAACTACGTAACCAGAGTTAATTGACTTTTGAAGGACTTTCTCTCTTTCTTGGAGTTTGACATGAGGAGAAGAGGTATGAGACTTGCCAAGGAGGATAGTATGACAGTTGATAGAGCCATACTAACTGCAGATAGTCATGGTGACAAATTTTAGTGTAAAAGATTGCCCACTAAAGTGCGAAGCCTGTAGTAGATTTAGGGTTTCATATCATCTAGGAAGGGTGAAGTACTTTATCATTTCAAGGATTATCTTGTGGAGAGCCCGGTTGGAACCTGCAAGTATTTAACACAAAATACATGTATGAGATCATATCATCGCTGAGGTAGGCATTCCCATACTCAGATCAAAAACTTTAACTAGCAAACTAACTACTGCTCTGATACAGGAATGATTTCGCAGTACATCATAATCATAGACTCATGTAGACACAGTATGGACGCAACCATCTGTTTATAGTTAGTCTACTTATACAATGAATACACAACTCCTCACAGCCTGGATGGTGGAAACTAGATCCAGGGTCTTCATTTCTACTTCTCGAAATAGTACGATTCTATCCATGCGAATAAATGAGTTGATGTCGAGCATGGTAGAAACCACTTGATTACCAGTCAATGATGTAAACTGTTAACAAGTGTGAGAGAAACCATCAGTGATGTCAATGGTTCTCAAAGTACCCAGTACAATCCATGAGATGTGAATGAATGTGTTGGTGTCGAACATGTCACGGAATCCTTCGATCGAAAGTCAATGATGTAAACTGTCGTCGAAGGCGAGAAATATGCCATTGATGCATGCAGATCTCAAGGTACTGACGATTCCTAGATCATCTTTCTAGAATAATGTGCTGATGTCGATAGAAAGCGATCCGTCATAGGCAAGACCACGACATGAAATCATAAATCAAGTTGAAGAAATGTAGCTGTAAGGACTGACTCAGGGATGGTCAAGATGTGTGACAGGTATTTTGCAGATGAATGGCTTGTTTGCAGTGTCCTCTTGAACACATAACGACACAACAGATGGCTTGGTAACATTTGACCCAAAGTTAATACCCGGCTGAAGACTTTCAATGTGGTTTAATCAACTGTGAGGCAAAGGATTTCCCAACCCAGGTGAATGAAAAGTGTCGTGTTCAAGAGTGGTGATAAGGTTTCTTCTGAGACAAAGGATAACAAATAGGCTCATTTTTCTCTCTTTTCCCCCACCATTTCTGGCAAGTACCTCTTTATTTTTTACAAGCTTGAGGAGGATAACATATGCTTGATTATAAGCTCATCCTTCGGATGAGTCCAACTTAGTTTAGATTCAAACCCTAAGAAGGAGTGGTTCATTCCTGTTTGTAATCGAACAGGTCCTTTACTGTGAAATTTTAACGAGTCCAGTATAGGAGAAACTCAGCGTTTTTCAATTTTAGAGAGTCTGAAAAAACTTAAGAAGACTCCAGGGTTGAACTTTCTCATAAATTTGTGTCTCCCAAGCCTGAAAAAGTAAAAAATAATACTTGAGAGAACCGCTCGGTTTTTTACGACCAAGGAGTACTTTCATAGTTAGTTTCTTTGACCTGAAAAGTAAAAAGCGATCAAGGACACGTCGTTTTATTTCCAGTATCGAGTTTGAAACGACAAAAACCCGGCAATCTTTTCCTGTTTTTATGGTCAGAAAAGGGCTATAAGGGGATCGTCTTTTAATTCCATTTTAACGAGTGTAAAAGAAACGCTCGGCGATCTTTTCATGTTTTAGGAGTCAGAAAAGGGTTTAAAAGATGACTCTGATGTTTTTGTTTGTGAAAAATGACAATTTTCCCTGAAAATCCTTTTATCCTGCACAAAAACCAACACATTACTCATACCTATTTAATATAGATAAAAATACTTTGCAAAATACCTTTTCATGGTGGAAAATAAACAAATTTAACATTCATTTACTCAAAAAACCTATAAAAAGGGGTTTTACCATTTCATTTTTACCATTTCACTGTTGAGGAGAGAAAAAGGGCTTTTGGCAAGAAAACTCCCGTGGTCATTGTGGAGAATCCGACCGTCGAAACCGAACGCCGTCTCATCAGGTATTCTACAACATCCTCCCTTGCATTTCCATCCATTTAGAATTTGTTTTTAAGTTTTGGTTTCATTTTTTGGAAGGCTTGGGGTTTCAAAGGCCGCTTTTCGGGGTACGCAGGTGCCCCAAAGGTGACCTGCGTACCCCGACATTTTCTCAGTTGGGAAAATGCTGGGTGTACGCAGCTTGCCTTAAGACAGCCCGCATACACACGCTCTGTTTCTAAAGGCAGGCTGCGTACACTGCAGAGTGGGTTTTTGAATCCCAATTTCTCCAAAATGAACCAAAATCTTTCAATTTTGTTGACTCTAACAGATGTTTTATGGTGTGTAGATTGTCCACCATGCTTGATTGGCGCGAAAGAGAGCACGAAGATGTTGATTTGGCCGCAATTAATCATCAACCTTCCATTGATGCTTTAAAGGTATGCGACCTTTACAAATACTGGGCCATACCTGGCATGAGGGCCCAGGTAAGATTTCTAGAGTGGTTGGTCGAAAGGTGGAACGTCTAGGATCAGTGCTTTTACATTGGAGGGCACCAGCTCGATATAGAGCCCTCTGACATTTACTTTCTCACTGGTTTGCCCAAGAGGGGCAAACAATTGACTCTATCCGGGACTAGGCCGGGTGGCCAGTCCATCGCTAGTCTCCGTTTAGAGTGGTGCAATAATCAGAACCAGGAGAGAGGGATAGAAATCAAAAAGATATCCCGACCTGAACTTATGGTAATTGCCTTTACAGTTACCAGACTCTGCGGCATAGCCGCTTTTCACATTGACACCGGGTCCCAAATGCGGATGGCGATTGACTGCTATCAGGGCACCATTTTCAACTGGTGCGATGCTGTGTTGGCCAATTTAAAGGGCCAACTGACTAGGGCAAAAAACGGGCAACTGAAGACTTTTGGTTATGGGCCTTTAGTTGTGAGTTTTTCTCTAGAGAGGGTTCCGATGTTGATCCCGCAGCAGCTCACTGTTGAGGCTGGGCTTCCCCGAGAGCCCAAGTTGATGTGATGGGTTGCGGTGATGGCCCGTCATCCTGACGAGGGCACTGAGGTTGTTCGATTTAGACCGGAGTATTTTCACTGGTTAGAGGACCAGGTCTTCTCGATTCAGGATTTTCCTTATGCCGGAGTCAATTTTCGTGGAGACCCGGACATGATTCTTCCACCAGGAGAACAATGGGATGACACAGGTACTTTATTTTTCACAAGTGTTTTTAAAATTATCTATTTTTTTGTTTTTATATCGTCTCAAAACTGACAGTGACAATTTTCAAAATGCAGATGCAGGCCCACGACGTCCAGCCAATCTCTGGCCTTTCGAGAGGAGACAACCAGTTGCACCGACACCGGTCCCACAGAACGAGGCTACAAAGACCTTAGCTGAGTTGGAGCAAGACCTAGAGCGTCTGACGGCAGATATACCAGAGACTAGTATAGATGATATTCCTATCAGACTTCAGCGCTATGTAGTCGGAGTTCCAGGACCTTTTAGGAGGTTCTTATGTAGGGTAGCCCGTGCAGTGGTGTCGTATAGAGATCATCACCAGTGATTGGTTGATCGTTTTTGTAGACACATGTGACATTTTGGTTTTTTGTACTTATTATTTTTGCCGATCATAAGGTGTTTTGCAACCTATGATCGAAGACGATGTATTTTTGACACACTCCTATCTATATATATCATTATTACCGGCTTATCTTGTTAAACATGTGTGATTAAATGTTTTTAAATTTACATGTATGATTATTGCAAATGTCTGTCTAACATTCGAGAAGCAATTGCATCTGCTAATGTATTTAAAGACCTTGGAATATGTTGATATTCAATGTAATCAAACTCACGTTCCAAGAGACGCACTCTCAAAAATAACCTTAATAACACCAGATTTCTAATGGCATAAACTCTATTAAGCTGTAATACAACGAGCTCAGAATCTAACCTCACTATCAAACTCTGAATCCCAAACGAAATAGATTCAGACAATAACTCAATCACTGCACTATATTCTGCAATGTCGTTTGTTGTTTGATCAAGGCTCACCCCATGCATAGAAACTAACTCGTCAGAGGGCGAATAAATAACCCAAGCTGCGGAAGAGATGTTCCGTGTATTACGACAAGCACCATCAGCAAATCCAATGTACGTTTGGAGAGGCATCGACATCTGCAAACATCAAGGGTAAAACCAAGATAAGCAGAATAACGACGAAAAACACACTTTCTAAGCTAAGCACATTGTCTAAACTAACAAACACACTAGCGAGAAAGAAAAATTAACCTAACTAACTTAACTAAAATCTTCACACCCATCATTTAAGCATAGTACCTCTTTAGGTAAAGTCCATTTCTGGGTTTACCCAAAGAGTCCCCGTCAAAGTCAACCAGCTCATAGGCCCCTTTTTCTAGCTTTCGCTTAACAATGTAGGGTCCATGCCACATAGGAACGAATTTTCCAGCACCTAATTTATCGTTAGCTTGATCATACAATAGCACTAGGTCTCCTTCTGAAAAATTTCGAGGGGTCACATTTCGATCATACTGAGCTTTCATTCGTTTTGCATGAGTCTCGATTGCCAGTGCAACATCGCGTCGAGTCTCATATAATTGATCTAAGTATAATAAACGCTTCTCCTCTTCGGAAGTAGCTGGAAGTAATTCGACAGCCATTTGAAGTGATGGGATTTCGCATTCAATGGGCAACACATCTTCCAAACCATAAACTAGTTGGAAAGGAGTGAACCATGTTGATGTTTTCACTGAGGTTCGGTATGCCCAAAGCGCGGAAAATAACATGTTGTGCCAATTCGACCGATGAATCCCAATGATTCGTCGGATCATGATAACCAAAACTTTGTTGATAGACTCAACCAGACCGTTGGCTTGTGGATAATAAGGAGTTGAGCTATCGTGACGCAAACCAAGCTGGTCTGTAAGTTCTGTCATCATAATGTTTCGAAAATGGCACCCATGGTCAGTGATTATTGCTTGTGGGACACCAAACATAGCAATAATGTGATTGAATACGAAAATCGCAGCTGTCTTGCCGTCTTCCTCGAATGTAGGCATCACCTCGGCCCACTTAGTAAAATAATCAACCGCAAGGATGATATACGCATGCCCCCCGACCGAGTGAGGGTTACATGTAATAAATTCGATACCCCATTTGGAAAAAGGACCAACGGAAATTATAGGGTGGAGAGGAGCTGGTGGTGCGTGCATCTTGCGATGAAACACTTGACAGTTGTGTCACTTTCGCACCGCAATGATACAATCTTTAAACATGGAAGGCCAGAAGTAGATAGCACGTAACACCTTCTGAGCTGTGGCATACCCAGACATATGACCGCCACACGCCCCAGAGTGACAGTAATTCAAAACCCTTTCTGCCTCTTCGTGAGTTAAACAACGTCGGAAAACCAAGTCTGCCCCACGGCGATAAAGAGTATCTCCAATAATTTTCTGTTGGGACTAGAATCGAATTTTCTGACGTTCCGACTTTGAAGCTTCGGGCCGAAAGGATTGGGTTTGGAGATAGACGATTATATCCCCATACCACGGATCTAAAGTGCTGATGAGAAACAAAGATTCGTCCGCAATAGGTTCCTCTGCCACAGTTTCTGTGTCAGCACACGGGAAGTCACACATCAACTCTGCAAAAACTAAATATTTCTTAGACTTAGATTTTTCAAACTCTAAGTTGAAATCTTGTAGGATAACAATCCATTTAGAGTACTTGCCCCCTAGCAATTGTTTAGTCAAAATGTAGATCATAGGGTTGCAATCCGAAATGACTGTAGTTTTACGGAGAAGAATGTAATGACGAAAACGTTGGACAGCCTGAACGGCTGCCAGGGCCAATTTCTCCACATGCGAATATTTTAGCTCAGTGGGATTTAACGTCCTACTAAGATAATATATCACATGTTCCGTTGCGAATTCGTCTTCCTGAACTAACACCATTCCAATAGTGGAATGAGAGGCGGCGAGGTACAAAAAGTAGTCTTGGTTGTAGTTGGGAGGATGCAACAAGGGTGCATGGGTCAACGCGTGTTTAAGTGCATCAAAAGATTGTTGAGCTATCTCATCCCAAGAGAATTGAGCGTTTTGTTTCAACAACCATGTAAAACCTTTTGTAACCTCGGCGTAGTTAGGAATGAATCGGCGTAGAAAGTTTTCTTTCCCCTGCAAACTTTGGAGTTGGCGAAGACTCGAAGGAGGAGGCAATTTGATGATAGCTTCTACCTTCGAGGGATTGACGCAAATGTCGGCTTTTGAAACTACAAATCCCAACAATCGTCCCACTTCTATGCATAAGACACATTTGTGTGGGTTCAAACGTATACGATAATGCATGCACCTCATGAAGATTGCTCGTAAATGGACAAGGTGATCAGCTCGATGTAATGAATGAGCAGGAAAATCATCGAGGTACGGTTGCACAATGTGTTTGATGTCATGAAACACATAGACATCGCCCTTTGAAAAGTGGCTCCGGCATTCTTAAGCCCAAAAGGTAATTTGCAATAAGCAAATGTCCCCCATGGACAAATGAAAGCCGTTTTTGGTTGATCGGCAGGTAGAATATTGATTTGATTGTAACCAGAAAAATCGTCCATAAAGGAAAATATTTCACTGCCGGCACAATCATCAATTATTTGATCGATATAGGGTGTTGGATAGTTTTCCTTGAGACAAGCACGATTGATATCCCTATAGTCGATACATATTCTTATTGTTCCTTGTTTTTTGTTAACCGGAACAATATTCGATACCCAATCCATTAAGGGGATCGGATAAATGAAACCTGCTTTCAACAGCTTCTCGACTTCTGCTTTAATTGCAACCGCTTTTCGAGGGTGAATCTGACGCAAACGTTTCCGAACGGGTTTAGCGTCCGGGTAATTCTTAATCTCATGGACAACAATTGCGGGATCAATTCCTGGCATTTCCTCATAAGACCAGGAAAACACGTCGCAAAATTCTTGAAATAGGGCCTTGTATGTCTGAATTTCGTCATCTGAACACGAGGCACCTATATGAATGTTTTCAATGATTCTGGGCTTGATTGAAATGTCAATGGGGACAGTGGGAGATATGTTCCCCAAATTCAGCTCTTAATCAGGATGTTTCATTGGATTCCGAGCTTCCTTGACATATTCAGCTGTAAAAACTGATGAGAAATCGTTTTCAAAGCAATCATCCTCAGGTAAAAACGAAGACCTATGATGGAGATCTTCCCATGGTAAATCGTCTACACACAGGACTTCACAAAGTTGTTCGTCAGATGACACAACTTCGGGAAATGCTATTAAATCCGAGGTTGAAGTGAAAAGTGATTCCTCACGGACCACATTCATTTGGTCGATTTTGGTTGAACGCAGGTCGGTAAAAGACTGCACAGCTTCGTAAGCAATTTCATACGGACTCAAAGGCATAGCATCATCAAATGAGTCTATTTCAGATTCGGAAGGAACGATCCAAGGATCGTCGTAAAAAATGGTATCTGATGTAATCATATGAATGGATGCGAACGAAGACACGACGTTGATTGGAGGAAAAGGAAAAGTTACCAGTAAACCGACATCTTTAACTAATCCTACACCAACATCCTTATAAGGGATAGTCGTTTTACCGACATGCTGGATACTTTCTGAAGAGGCTGGGTCGGATGATAAGTAAGCCAGCTGGTCTATGGTCACGATCTTGCCATTATGTGAAATTTTATTACTCTGAAGACCGATGAGACGACCGCTGTCATAGCGTAAGACCAACTTCGACCCAAGAGAAGGTTGTAGTCTAGAGGGGCATCAACCACCTCCACATCGAGACTAACGGTTTTTCCTTCAACCCCTATAGGCCAATCCTGTATAATGCCAAATGGATGGAACCCACGGCCATCAAAGGCCTTAAGAATTGTCGGGGATTGATTTAGTGAAGGAGAACCAAGTGATCTCCAACACTGTATCGACATAATACACGTGGAAGCTCCCTCATCAATTACAGTATGATGAATAGGTCTGTTTTTTACTATCACTGGAATCTGGAAAGCCATCTGATGAGGTAAACGCGGTGTACTATTTTCTAGATCAAAGATTATTAGGTTCGGGTCCTGAACGTCAACAGCTCCTATAGTCGACAAAAGTAATTTTCGTTGTGCTGGGCACGATTGCAGCACTTCTAAAGCTGACATTGCTGAGGGTGAAACAGCTAAATCCTCAACAATGTTGTAATTCTGGGCCGCTCTTGCATGTGGATTGAAAGCAGACCTTCGAAGTACACCCTTGGCGGGCAGTTTAATTACTAAGTCAGGGTTAGGTTTCTCGATCTGTAGTGGATCAGAACCGGGAGTTGAGGTTGATGGATTTCGCTGAGAAGATTCTGCTTCTTTCAATCCATCAACATGACTTTTACTACCATAATCGTGTGACCGAGTCGCAATCCTTACATGAGACATCATCAATATGGGTTCTTCAACGGCACTCGAGGAAGAACCTATCATTTTGCTATCATTCGGAAATGGGTCCTTCAAGACAACAGGAATTTGGGAACCCTTGACGAGTTTTGCAACCTCGGCCCGATGAGGGCAATCTCTTGTAAAATGATCTTCTTCACAAATAAGACAAGGATAACGGGGCTTGCGCTTTTCGTCATTGGTTTTTGACTTTTCTATTTTCTCCTTTGGAGTTTTTTCTGCTTTATTCTTCTTCTTGCCTTTCTTCTTCCCACCGTTTTTTGATTTAGCCGTAGATGACTCTACAGCGTGAATATCAGTGGAAACTTCAGCAGAAGATTCTCCTGTCGGGGAGTTTGGTAAGGTGATAATGGGCAAAGAATTCTTTGAAGACTTCTTCTTGCTTTTAGTATTGACCGTACCAATCATGCCATCAGCAGCATGAGATCCCGAAGGAGCAGCAGCAATTTGATTTGACTTTGGAAGATCTGGGATCTTTTCGTGTAACGTACCCGACTGAGTATAAACTAAGTCAAGGTACTACGCTTGAGAAATCACTTGCTCTTTAGTAACTACTACGGCCTTAGCTACGTCTTCAGTAATCTTCGGTAATAATGATTTAACAAACCATTCAGCTAAGATTTGGTCTGCGATAAAAACTTTCACTAATCGCCTTTGACGTCTCCATTCAGGAATATGATCGGAAATATAAGTGGACGTCGACTGTTTTAATGAAGTTAATAACTCGGTGCCATTATCATATCTGACCGGCAACTGAAAATGTGTTAAGAACGAGGTAGCTAACTGACTAAAATTATAAAAAGAGGCCCGTGGTAACTCAATGTACCACTTGGCTGCGAGACCAATGAGCGTACGCTGAAAAAGACGTAAACGGATAGAATCATCCGAGATGGAATTTGAAGCACACCAGAGGTGGTAAGTCATCACGTGATTTGATGGATCCTCTCCATACTTACCTTCGAACTTGGGTATGTCACTGGGAAACTTATTTGGCATTGGCGGCCAGAACGGAAGATAATTTATTGGATCGTTCGTTAGGCGCGCCAAGTCTGGTAAATCCAAAGTTGCGATAAACGGCAATTGCCGATTAGGATCCCTAAAACTCTGGGTCACAAGACCAGTCCCAGGAGGAGGATATCCAGGATAACTTGGAACAGGAATCGAATTTAGGATATTGTATCCTCCTGGAAAACCAGGATTAACCGGACTGTACTGGGGTTGCTGTGGTTGTTGATAAGTGTACCCAAGATACGGTTGATATTGGTAAACCGGTTGTTGGACAGTAGGCCCATATTGGTACTGTCCCTGGTACGGTTGATAAACAAATTGTGGTTGAGTAGTGACAACCATACTTAAACCTGGCTGCCCCACAAGCATCTGAACCGTAGTTTGAATCGTGGATCCAGACAAGGGTAAAGATGTTTGTAGAGTAGTGGCAGAGACAATAGAAACCGGAGCTGTCGATACGCCAGAAGTAAGTGTGGTGGAAGGAACAGATGTTGCGATAGTTGCAGCAGTTGTTTGAGATGGAGTACTAGGTGCAATTGGCGACTGAGTAATTACCGAAGGTACAGAAGTTTGAACATTAGACTGAACTGGTTGCTGGGGTGAACCAGAAACCACAGTTGTCCAGTTTGAGATGACAACTGTACGCTTGGCTGCAACACTTGTTGAACTTGCGATGGATCCCACACTATGTTCATTCCGGGGTATTGACCCATGACAGGTTGAGGATATTGAGATCCATAACCGGATTGAGGGTAGGATTGATAATTGAAAGGTACATTTCCCGTACCTTGAACATAAGATTGACCTTGAGGTGGTTGATAACCTTGACTCGAGTACTGACCTTGGGGTAGATACCCTTGAGGTAAGTACTGATATTGGGGTTGACCTTGAGGCATAAATTGATACTGAGGTTGACCCTGGGGTACATATTGAGGCTGGGGTTGACCTTGAGGAATGTACTGTACCATGGGTACATACTATCCTTGAGGTTGCCCCCCAGACGCAAGTTGTGTACCTTGAGGTTGCCCCCTAGGTGTTAATTGAGGTTGCCCCCCAGGCGGTAACTGACCACCTTGAGGTTGAGAACCAGGAATTGAACCTGAAATCATATAAATGTCTCCTACGCCCAATGGTTTATTACCATTGTTTCCAGCTAATGACCCATGTCCAATGGGTTGAGGAGATGCTCCTGCAAAAGTACCAGAAAGTGACTGATACCTAGCAGGAACAGAATGACCACCATACAAGAAAGATTCAGGAGATTGAGTAAACACAGACGATTGACTAGACATATTTACAGGAGTATAAATACCTCCGGGTGGATAAGAAGTACGAGGTGGAGAAAAACTTATCCTTGAGTTGTCTAAGTAATTAGTTAACGAAATATACCAAGTAGTACTTCTAGGTGGACTGTAAAAAATAGATTCACGCTCCCTTAGATCAATGGTAGGTTGATCTTCAGGGATAGGGACGCCTACTTCTTCTGGAGCAAGTTCTTCAATAGTTATCAAACCAGAAGGAAGATTTTCGGTGATGACTCTTTCTACCCTAGGTGAATCAGGAACACTAGAAGTTGGAGTAATAGGTTCAGATATTTCAGGTTCTTCGCCTATATCACTAGTAGATGAAAAACTACCAGCAAGCTCGGAAACTGCAACAACTTCAGGATTATAACCTGTTTCTAGACTTTGGTAATCTGGATGGACTACCAACGAAGACTCTCCTTCTTCAGGTGAACCTACTCTACTGCCACTGGGAGGAGTTACAAGGACTTTCAAACCTTTGTAATGACTCGGGACGTCTTGAGGAGGCTCACCCCGAAGTCTACGGGACTTCCTCAACAAATCGGCCACGGTAAAAATCTCAGGAAACTGGCCCCGAAGTCTACGGGACTGTCTCGGTAATTCCGCCACAATTAAAAACTTTTAACTACTGCACACACAAACAAAGTAAAATCTCAAATCAAACCACCTAAAGTCTCTAAAGAACCAAACAAATTTGAATCACACGCCTAAAGAATCTAGGGCGTCAAACCATACACAAACAGTAGCCTTCCGGACCGAAAACACTAGTTGGTGATGAAGCCCAACATCGCCGAATTCAGTACAGAAGTGGTGGGTGGAACAGTTACCCTGGCAACCTGCTTAATGAATAGACCGGCACAAGTTCCTCCACTTTAACCGTCTCGAGTGAAGTGAACCCCTCGGAAAATCCAAGTGAGTCTAGCCGACGTTTGCTCCAGGTACAGTGGGATCTTCCCTCCACCGTCACCTCGGGTAGAATCCTAAAGATAATGGTCACTAAGGTTACCAACAACAACAAATATACCTGGGGGAACAGTCTACGACCCCATAGCACGCAAGGGCAGAGTAACAAGCTCAATCCCCTTGCCGGCTCCTTGACAATAATCCAAGGTTTACCGACAAGTGACCCCAGGCTCCTCGACAATAATCCGAGGTTTACCATTTGTAATACGTGCGTATCTGGCATCTTTCCCAATGAAGGAGGATTGATCCCCTCACTAGTTCGGACACGGTCTCGTGCTTCTCCTTTAAGAGGAGCTTTCCCGGAGTACAAATGAAACAGTTGGATTTATCCTACCACAAGATAAGCTACTTGTTTGGTTTTACTGTCTTGGAGAGTTAATTACTCTCCTACTCCAAGTCACTAGCCTGATCTATATTGGTGTTTCAGAGCCCTAGTAAATAAAAAGTTACTAAGTTGATTTTACTTTAAGCGTTAATTTTTTATAGTTTTTTCTTTAAGACAAAAGGTAGCGGAGATGAAACTGATGGTGTGTAGACTCGACTCAAATCCACTAAAAAGATGCACTTAGGATGATTTATGCTAATTTTCCTTTTTCAATGAATTCCCTAGCTAAGAGAGTTGGAGAATGAAAAATTGATATAAAGACAACTTTCTTGGCAATGGAAATCAAAGAAACAATCTCTTTATCTTTTCCAAAACATACAACACATGACCACTAATTATTTCACGAAAATTCCTTTTCCTTTCAAAGACTCAAATGCTACCTAAGCAAAATTTTCTTTCAAAAGAGATTTTTTGGATTTTTTCCTACTTAACAAAGCATTTAAAAATAAAAAAGCAAACCTTTACAAATCTATGACAATCAAATCAAAGCGACTTAAAAGCAAATCAAAATAAATTCACCTAATAAGCAAATCTAATGAGGCCAAAACCTACAAAGTATGATCCCAGGATGTTTTACTCAGTCGTGATTTAACTAAGGACTAGTCAATGCAGAATCAAAAACTAGCCAAAAACAAACATAAAATCTTTTGTTCTTTTTTGCAAAATGAAATTCATAGTTCAATCAACAAACTTTTTTGAGATTCGACAAAGAGACAAAACAAAGGTAGGTGTCTCACAAGGGTGGATTCTATGAAAGTTCCGACTCCTAAGAAGAATGCAAATACCAGGGAGATCCAAGGTTTTACGACTTCTAAAGCCAAAGTCACTACAGGACCAATGTAAAAATCAAACCCTAAGGCTAGAACCTCTACGAATTCCACTAAAACACTTGACACTGATGAAACAAGTTCAGATGAAGATCTCTGGTAGGTAACCAGTGGATCTGGGTGGTAAAAACAACTTACAAACAAAATCTAAGAGGCAAAAAGGAGAAAAGTGAAATTTTCTCAATTTTGACAGGGTACGCAGGCAACCTGTTTGCACAGGTGCGTGTACGCTCTGTGCACAAAGCTGCAGTGCGTACAAGTACGCACTGTGCTTAAAGCAGAGGCTGCGTACTTCTAGCAAAACCAAGAAAAACTAAAATCTAATTTAACCCTAAGCTAAGCCACCCAAATACACAGTCAGACAACCAAAAACCAGAAAGAAAATGACTTATCTCAAATCAAAGTTTTAGACAAAGGAAAAATCATTCACATCAATGGAGTTCCCCAGTATGGTCACCATTTTGTCATGCGGAAAGAGTCAATTTTGCGGACAAAACCAACCTCCCTAGAAGCTAAGGCTTTCTAGTGACAAACAAGACAAGTAAACACTACCTTTCTCTAAATATGCATTTAGAATACAAGTAAGCAGATGTTTGTAACATACCTTTAGTCCAACGCTTTGTAGTAGTCCAGCCCCGCCGATCCGGATGAGCTCCTCCTTCTCTTTGAAACCTGCATTCACTAACAATCCAAAAGATTACATAGCACTTGAATAACTTATAAAATAACACATATTCATCATACAGACCAAGGAGTATATGAAACAAATCATGAGTAACAACCTGTTGAGAAAAATGAGTTTATTTGCATTAAGTGGAAACAAAAGAAACCATTACAACCTGAGCCTTGGTGTTGTGCAGGTTCCTCCCAGGGTCTAGCAAGAGTTTTCCTTTACTTTGATCAGCTCACCCACTTCCAAATGAAGCTAAGAAAGGATGGGAATCTCTCCTCTCAAGCTCTATAAGGGAGTCCTAATCTCAGCAGCATCTACCCTTAGGAATGTTCAGCTTTCAACCTCCCCTCCCTCTGGCCCAATGCATGTATTTATAGTGTTGTGGAGGAAGTTAATTAGGTCCACCATGAATGGGATAAGCCCCTCTTTCAATGGGATAGCTCCCCTCTTCATGGGATAAGTTACTCTTACATAGGGATGCATGAACCATCTGGAGGCGCCCAATCCACGTCAAACCGTCTTCTAGAATGCTCTAGAAATGACCACAAGTAACTTTTTTGAAGTGAAACTTGCGCCTTTTGACCTTTACAGGAGTATGCACCCAGACCTTTACATACAAAGCGTAAAAGTACACAGGTTTTATGAACTTGGGGTGCGTACACTCAGGTGAGGCCAGGAGAAACTGCGTAACCAGAGTTAATTGACTTTTGAAGGACTTTCTCTCTTTCTTGGAGTTTGACATGAGGAGCAGAGGTATGAGACTTTCCAAGGAGGATAGTATGACAGTTGATAGAGCCATACTAATTGCACATAGTCATGGTGACAAATTTTAGTGTAACAGACTCCCTTAGAAATGCCTCCAAGTGCCTCCATACCTCGCATCGAGGGCACCTAGGAGCCCACCCGGATAGCAGCAACGATGGACCTCGATCACCCGATCGCCTGCGGCAGCCTCGATGCAAAGGAAACAAATGGAGAACGACCAACCACGCAACCTCTATATTATAAATGAGCCACAACCCTCCCCGCCCCCGCACCGAGGCCACCTAGGAATCCACTCGGACAATAGCAACGATGGACCGCGATCTCCCGACCGCTTGCGGCAGCCTCGATGCGAAGGAAAAGGAAGGAAATAAAAAGAGGACGACCGACCGCACAAATACTATCATAGAGAGGCCATACAAACCTCCCCGCCCCGCACCGATGCCACCTAGGAGTCCACCCAGACAACAGCAACAGTGGACCTCGATCGGATGATCGCCTGCGGCAGCCTTGACACAAACGCAAGGGAAGAAAATCATACAAGACAAACCGAGCTCGCAACCTCCCTTAGAAATGCCCCCCAACCCACCCCTCCCCTCCCCGCGTAGGGGCCACCTAGGAGTCCACCCGGACAGCAGCAACGATGGACCTCAATCGCATGATCGCCTGCGGCAGCCTCAATGCAGAGAGGAAACGGAAGGAAATAAAACAAGACCAACCGAGCCCACAACATCTCTCAGAAATGCCCCCCGACCCTCGACGCCACGCACCGAGGCCACCTAGGAGTCTACCCGCGACAACAGCAATGGTGGACCTCGATCACTTGACCGCCTGCGGCAACCACGATGTGAAGGCAAAGGAAGGAAGTAAATGCAAATCGAGAGGGTCGCTACACAATACAAGAACACATATTCGAACAGGAAGAGGAGGGATCGGGCAGCTCCGGACCCCATGCACCCTACGTACAGGCAACCTAGGAGATTTCCCACAGCTTTACCGACCAGACGATGAATAATTTTCCCCTACGGCCATCTCCACGCAAAGGAGGGTGGTCGAAGCGTTCCACCTCGAAATCCTTCTTCTAGATAGCCCCCACCATCGATGACTATAGTAGCAAGCCTCCTCCCCATTGGACCACGAGAACATACACAATTGAAACAACAAGTGCCCCCCAACCCTCCCTGCAAAGAGGCCACCTAGGAGTCCACCCGGACAACAGCAATGATGGACCTCGATCACATGATCGCCTGCGGCAGGCTCAATACAAAGGAAACGGAAGGAAACAAAACAACAATACCAACCGAGCCCACAACCTATCTTAGAAATGCCCCCCGACCCTCCACGCCACACACTGAGGCCACCTAGGAGTCCACCCGCGCCAGCAGAAATGGTGGACCTCGATCACTTAACCGCCTATGGCAACCATGATGCGAAGGCAAAGGAAGGAAGTAAATGCAAATCAAGACGGTCGCCACACAATACAAGAGCACATATCCGAATAGGAGGAGGGATCGTGCAGCTCTGCACTCCACACACCCTACGTACAGGAAAACTAGGAGATTTCCCATAGCTTTACCGACCATACGATGAATAATTTTCCCCTACGGCCACGTCCACGCAAAGGAGGGAGGTCGAAGCGTTCCACCTCGAAATCCTTCTTGCAAATAGCCCCCACCATCGATGTAGCAAGCCTCCTCCCCGTCGAACCACGAGCGCATACACAATTGAAACAAGAAGTGCCCCCAACACTCCCCTCCCCATAGAGATGCCACCTAGGAGTCCACCCGGACAGCAGTAACGATGGACCTCGATGGCATGATCGCCTGCGATAGCTTCAATGCAAAGGAAACGGAAGGAAACAAAACAAAAAGACCAACCGAGCCCACAAATTCTCTTATAAATGTGCCCCTTTGACCCTCCATGCCATGCACCGAGGCCACCTAGGAGTCCACTCGCGACAGCAGAAATGGTGGACCTCGATCACTTGACCGCCTGCGGCAACCACGATGCGAAGGAAAAGGAAGGAAATAAATGCAAATCAAGAGGCTCGCTCCACAATACAAGAACATATCCAAATAAGAGGAGGTATCGGGCAGCCTCGCACCCCCTGCACCCTATGCATAGGCAACCTAGGAGATTTCACACAGCTTTACCGACTAGACGATGAATACTTTTCCCCTACGGCCACCTCCACGCAAAGGAGGGAGGTCGAAGCGTTCCACCTCAAAATCCTTATTCCAGATAGCCCCCACCATCGACATAGCAAGCCTCCTCCGCATTGGACTAGGAGCGCATACACATTTCAAACAACAAATTCCCATAAATGTTGTGACTTAACATTTCCAGTCGCAAAAGCCAGACACGCACACAAGATGCAATGGAAAAGTCGACCCCTCGATCAAACATATGGGCCAACACATCTATCAAAACCTCAAAGCCAACACAACCACGAACGATGTGCACTTTGAAAGGAATGCCAACCCTTGACTTTACAATAAGGAGAACAACGCCTCACATCGCCCGACGGAAAAAGCAAGCAAGAGGGAGGGCAGGTGGTTTACAACCAAAACCCTTCCACTTCCCTCTTAAATGTATGCATCTCAACTGACAATGCCAACACGGAAAGAGTACAAGCACAAGACACTGGCACCATAAACAGCCGAACAATGAAGAGGCTAGCCATCACAAGGAGCCACACCACAACAACCCATACAACTCCCAAAACTTGGAGTTGAAGGGGAATTGTTCACATAGGCCTCCCGGGATAAGCATGGCCAACATTACCGCTCATGCGCTACCGAGTGGGTATGGAGATAAGATGAAAATTGGACACCCTACAAACGACCCAAGGCCATTCTTGAGGCAAACCCTAAAAACCAACTCAATTACCAACCCATCTTTCACATGAAAAGCAAAACCCTCCACACCAAATAGGGAGGAGGTGAACAATATTACGAGGAGCCAATTTCAATGGACCCTCAAATGGCTACCCAGCCCAATCAAAATTCTGTATTCACAACAACCGAGGGGCACGATAGCGACATAGGCAACAACGGAGTTTTGGGGCTTCCATCTGGGACCGCAACAACGAAGTCCCAAAGGAGCGCCAAGAAAACTTGCGACATTCTTATCGTTGGGATGGGAATGAGGGATGGGGATGAGCATGGCCCACATTACTGCTCATGTGATACCGAGCAGGGATGGAGAGAAGATGAAAATCGACCACCCTACAAATGACCCAAGGCCATCATTTGGGCAAACCCAACAAAGCAACTCAATTACCAACCCACCTTTCACACGGAAAGAAAACCTGTCACCAGTATCTTCTAGAGGGGCACGGGGGGGACCAGGACGAGCCAAGGAGCCACACCACAACAACCCATACAGCACCAAGAAATTAGAGAGCAGAAGGGGAATTGTTCATGTATGCCTCCCGGGACGAGCATGGCCAACATTACCGCTCATGTGCTACCGAGTGGGGATGGAGAGATGATGAAAATCGGACATCGTACAAATGTCCCAAGGCCATCGTTCAGGCAAACCAGAAAACACAACTCGATTACCAACCCACCTTTCACACGGAAAGAAAACCTGTCGCTGGTATCATCTGGAGGGGCACAAGGGGACCAAGATGAACTGGGGAGCCAAACCACAACAACCCCTACAGCTCCAAGAACGTAGAGAGAAATTGTCCACATATGTCTCCTGGGACGAGCATGGGCAACATTACTGCTCATGTGCTACCGAGTGGGGATGGAGAGAAGATGAAAATTGGCCACCCTACAAATGACCCAAGGCCATCATTCAGGAAAACGTGAAAACACAACTCGATTACCAACCCACCTTTCACACGGAAAGAAAACCTGTCGCTGGTATCATCTGGAGGGGCACTCGGGGACCAAGACGAGCCATGGAGCCACACCACAACAACCCATACAACTCCAATAGCTTGGAGAGCGGAAGGGGAATTGTTCACGTATGCCTCCCAGGACGAGCATGGCCAACATTACCGCTCATGCGCTACCGAGTGGGGATGGAGAGAAGATGAAAATCGGCCGCCCTACAAATGACCCAAGGCCATTGTTCAGGAAAACACGAAAATACAACTCGATTACCAACCCACCTTTCACACGGAAAGAAAACCTGTCGCTGCTATCATCTGGAGGGGCACTCGGGGACCAGGACGAGCCAGGGAGCCACACCACAACAACCCATACAGCTCCAAGAACTTGGAGAGCGGAAGGGAAATTGTTCACATATGCCTCCCAAGACGAGAATGGCCAACATTACCTCTCATGCACTACCGAGTGGGAATGGAGAGAACATGAAAATCGACCGCCCTACAAACGACCCAAGGTGATCGTTCAGGCAAACCCAAAAACACAACTTGATTACCAACCCACATTTCACATGGAAAGAAAACCTGTCACTGGTATCATCTGGATGGGCACTCGGGGACCAGGACGAGCTAGGGAGCCATAACACAATAGCCCATACAGCTCCAACAACTTGGAGAGCGGAAGGGGAATTGCTCACGTATGCCTCCCAGGACGAGCATGGCCAACATTACCACTCTTGCGCTATCGAGTGGGGATGGAGAGAAAATGAAAATCGGTGGCCCTACAAATGACCCAAGGCCATCATTAAGGAAAACTCGAAAACACAACTTGATTACCAACCCACCTTTCACACGGAAAGAAAACCTGTCGCTGGTATCATGTGGAGGGACACACGGGGACCAGGACGAGCCAGGGAGCCACACCACAACAGCCCATACAGCTCCAAGAACTTGGAGAGTAGAAGGGGAATTGTTCACATATGCCTCCCAAGACGAGCGTGGCCAACATTGCCGCTCATGCGCTACCGAGTGGGGATGGAGAGAAGATAAAAAACGGCAACCCTACAAATGACCCAAGGCCATCCTTTAGGCACACGCGAAAACACAACTCGATTACCAACCCACCTTTCACACGGAAAGAAAACCTATCACTGGTATCATCTGGAGGGGCGCATCGGTGGCCCTACAAATTACCCAAGGCCATCGTTCAGGCACACGTGAAAACACAACTCGATTACCAACCGACCTTTCACACGGAAAGAAAACCTGTCGCTGGTGTCATCTGGAGGGGCGCAAGGGGGACCAGGACGAGCAAGGGAGCCACACCATAACAACCCATACAGCTCCAAGAACTTGGAAAGCAGAAGGGGAATTGTTCACATATGCCTCCCAAGACGAGCATGGCTAACATTACCGCTCATGCGCTACTGAGTGGGGATGGAGAGAAGATGAAAATCAGCCATCCTACAAACGACCCAAGGCCATCGTTCAGGCAAATGCAAAAACACAACTCAATTACCAACCCACCTTTCACACGGAAACAAAACCTGTCGCTGGTATCATCTAGAGGGGCGCGAGGGGGACCAGGACGAGCAAGGGAGCCACACCACAACAGCCCATACAGCTCCAAGAACTTGGAAAGCAGAAGGGGAATTGTTCACATATGCCTCCCAAGATGAGCATGACCAACATTACTGCTCATGTGCTACCGAGTGGGGATGGAGAAAAGATGAAAATTGGCCACCCTACAAATGACCCAAGGCCATCGTTCAGGCAAACGTGAAAACACAACTCAATTACCAACCCACCTTTCACACAGAAACTATACCTATCGTTGGTATCATCTAGAGGGGCGCGGGGGGGGCCAGGACGAGCAAGGGAGCCACACCACCACAACCCATACAGCTCCAAGAACTTGGAAAGCAGAAGGGGAATTGTTCACATATACCTCCCAAGACGAGCATGGCAAACATTATCACTCAGGTGCTACCGAGTGGGGATGGAGAGAAGATGAAAATCGGCAACCCTACAAATGACCCAAGGCCATCGTTCAGGCAAATGCGAAAACACAACTCAATTACCAACCCACCTTTCACACGGAAACAGAACTTGTCGCTCGAATCATCTGGAATTTGCATGGGCCCCCGCACGACCAAAACAAAGTGACAAGGGAGAGCTGGGCAAACGAGCAGCACGAAAATGAAGAAAGACAACCTCGGGTCACAAGTTATCATTTTTCATACGGTTTTGTTGGCCCATGCGCGCCCTCGCCCAAACAAATTTTCATGGGTGCTCGCACAACCGAAACGAAGCGACAAGGGAGAGTCAGGAAAACGAGTTGCACGAACAAGCACAAAGCCAACCTCGAGTAACAACTTAGCATTTTTTGATACGGGCTCATTCGCTCGGGCGCGCCCTCGCCCGAAGGAGTTCACACAGACGCCCTCAAATGACCCACACGAACGATTTTGCTTGGGCGCCTGAACGACCGAAACGAAGTGACAAGGGAGAGCCGGGCAAACAAGCTGCACGAACGTGCAGAAAGCCAACCTCGGGTCACAACTTAGCATTTTTGATATGGGCTCGTTCACCCGAGCGCGCCCTCGCCCGAACGAGTTCACACGGGCGCCCTCAGATGACCCGCCCGAACGATTTTACATGGGCGTCCGAACGAGCGAAATGAAGCGACAAGGGAGAGCCAGGGAAACGAGCTGCCCGAACGTGCACAAAGCCAACTTTGGGTCACAACTTAGCATTTTTGATACGGGCTCGTTCGCCCGGGTGCACCCTCGCCCGAACGACCCCCCTGAGCGAGTTCACATGGGCACCCTAAAACGACCCACCCGAACGACCGAAACGATGCGACAAGGGAGAGCCGAGCAAACGAGTTGCACGAACGTGCACAAAGCTAACCTCGGGTCACAACTTAGCATTTTTGATACGGGCTCGTTCGCCCAGACATGCCCTCACCCGAACGACCCGCCCGAATGAGTTCACACGGGCGCCCTCTAACAACCCGCCCGAACGATTTTGCATGGGCACTCGAACGACCGAAACGAAGCGATAAGGGAGAGCTAGGCAAACGAGCTACACAAAAATGCAAAAAGCCAACTTCAGGTCACAACTTAGCTTTTTTGATACAGGCTCGTTCGCCTGGGTGCGCCCTCGCTCGAACGACCTGCCCGAACTAGTTCACATGGGCACCTTGAAACGACCTGCCCGAACTACCGAAACGACGCGACAAGGGAGAGACGGGCAAACGAGCTGCATGAATGTGCCCAAATCCAACCTCAGGTCACAACCTAGCATTTTTGATACGGGCTCGTTCGCCCAGGCACGCCATCACCCGAACGACCTGCCCGAACGAGTTCACACGGGCGCCCTCAAACAACGCACCCGAACGATTTTGCATGGGTGCTCGAACGACCGAAACGAAGCGACAAGGGAGAGCTTGGCAAAAACGCTGCACGAACGTGCACAAAGCCAACCTCCGGTCACAACTTAGCATTTTTGATACGGGCTCATTCGCCCGGGCGTGCCCTCGCCCGAGCGACCCGCCCGAATGCGTTCACACAGGCGCCCCCAAACGACCCACCCGAACGACCGAAACGAACTGGCAAGGGAGAGTCGGGAAAACGAGCTGTACGAATGTGCACAAAACCAACCTCAGGTCACAACTTAGAATTTTTTATACGGACTTATTCGCCCAAGCGCACCCTCGCTTGAATGACCCGCCCGAACGAGTTCACACGGGCGCCCTCAAATGACCCGCCCGAACGATTTTGCATGGGCGCCCGAACGACCGAAATGAACCGACAAGGGAGAGCCAGGAAAACGAGCTGCACGAATGTGCACAAAGCCAACCTCGGTTCACAACTTAGCATTTTTTATACGGGCTCGTTCACCCGGGCATGCCCTCGTCCGAACGACCCGCCCGAACGAGTTCACACGGGCGCCCTCAAATGATCTGCCTGAATGACCGAAATGAACTGACAAGGGCGAGCCAGGCAAACGAGCTGCACGAACATGCACAATGCCAACCTCGGGTCACAACTTAGCATTTTTGATATGGGCTCATTCGCCTGGGCGCGCCCTCGCCCGAACGACCCGCCTGAATGAGTTCACACGGGCGCCCTCAAATGACCCGCCCGAACGATTTTGCATGGGCGCCCGAACGACCGAAACGAACCGACAAGGGAGAGCTGGGAAAACAAGTTGCACGAACGTGCACAAAGCAAACCTCGTGTCACAACTTAGCATTTTTGATACGGGCTCGTTCTCCTGGGCGCGCCCTCGCACGAATGACCCGCCCGAATGAGTTCACACGGGCGCCCTCAAATGACTCGCCCGAACGACCGAAACGAAGCGACATGGGAGATCCGGGAAAACAAGTTGCACGAACGTGCACAAAGCCAACCTCGGGTCACAACTTAACATTTTTTTATACGGGCTCGTTTGCCTATCCGCGCCCTCGCCTGAACGACCTACCCGAACGAGTTCACACGGGCGCCCGAACGACCGAAACGAACCAACAAGAGAGAGCCCGGCAAACGAGCTGCACGAATGTGCACAAAGCCAAACTCGGGTCACAACTTAGCATTTTTGATACGGGCTCATTCGCCCGGGTGCGCCCTCGCCCGAACGAGTTCACACGGGCGCCCTCATACGACCCGCCCGAACGATTTTGCATGGGCGCTCGAACGCCTGAAACGAACCGACAAGGGAGAGCCAGGCAAATGAGCTGCATGAACGTGCACGAAGCCAACCTCGAGTCACAACTTAGAATTTTTTATACGGGCTCGTTCGCCCGGGCGCGCCCTCGCCCGAATGACCCACCCGAACGAGTTCACACGGGTGCCCTCAAACGACGCGCCCGAACGATTTTGCATGGGCGCCCGAATGACCGAAACAAACCGACAAGGGAGAGCAGGGCAAATGAGCTGCACGAACGTGCACAAAGCCAACCTCGGCTCACAACTTAGCATTTTTGATACGGGCTTGTTCACTCGGGCGCATCCTCACCCGAACGAGTTCACACGAGTGCCCTCAAACGACCCGCCCGAACGACCGAAATGAAGCGACATGGGAGAGACAGGAAAACGAGCTGCACGAACATGCACAAAGCAAACCTCGGGTCACAACTTAGCATTTTTGATACAGGCTCATTCCCCTGGGCGCGCCCTCGCCCCAACGATCCGCCCGTACGAGTTCACACGGGCGCCCTCAAACGACCCGCTCGAACGATTTTGCATGGGCACTCGAACGACCAAAACGAACCGACAAGGGAGAGCCGGGCAAACGAGCTGCACGAACGTGCACAAAGCCAACCTTGGGTCACAACTTAGCATTTTTGATACGGTCTCATTCGTTCGCCCGAGGAAACGACCCGCCTTGCGCCAACCTCGGGTCACAACTTAGCATTTTTGATATCTCGTTCGCCCGGGAGCGCCTTCGCTCGAACGAGTTCACACGGATGCCCTCAAACGACCCGCTCGAACGACCCGCCCGAATGAGTTCACACAAGTGCCCTCAAATGACCCGCCCGAACGACCCGCTCGAACGAGTTCACACGGGCACCCTCAAATGATATGCCCGAACGATTTTGCACGGGTGCTCGAACGACCAAAACAAAGCGACAAGGTAGAGTCGAGCAAACGAGCTGCACGAGCGTGCACAAAGCCAACCTCGGGTCACAATTTAGCATTTTTGATACGGGCTCGTTCGGCCGGGCACACCCTCTCTTGAACGACCCGCCCGAACGAGTTCACACAGGCGCCCTCAAACGACCCGCCAGAACGAGTTCAGATGGGCGCCCTCAAACGACCCCGCCTGAACGACCCACCCGAACGAGTTCACACGGGCGCCCTCAAACGACCCGCCTGAACGAGTTCACATGGGCGCCCTCAAACGACCCGCCCGAACGAGTTCACACGGTCGCCCTCAAACGACCTGCCCAAACGAGTTCACACGGTCGCCCTCAAACGACCCACCCGAACGAGTTCACACGGGGGCCCTCAAATGACCCGCCCGAACGATTTTGCATGGGTGCCTGAACGATCGAAAAGAAGCGACAAGGGAGAGATGGGCAAATGAGCTGCATGAACGTGCACAAAGCCAACCTCGGGTCACAACTTAGCATTTTTTATACGGGCTCGTTCGCCCGGGCGCGCCCTCACCCGAACGACCCGCCCGAACGAGTTCACACGGGCGCCCTCAAACGACCCGCCCGAACGAGTTTGCACGGACGCCCTTGCCCGAACCGCCTGAATGGGTTTGCACAGACGCCCTCGCTCGACCCGCCTGAACAACCCGCCCGAACGGGTTTGCACGGACGCCCTCGCCTGGACGACCCGCCCGAATGGGTTTGCACGGACACCCTCGCCTGACCCGCCCGAACATTTTTGCACGGACGACCTTTGCCAACTCGCCTGAATGAGTTTACATGGGCGCCCTCAAATGACCCGCTCAAACGAGTTTACATGGCAAAAAACCCACCCGAACGAGTGTTTACACGGCAAACGACCCGCTTGAACAAGTTTACATGGGCTCCGACACATGACCAAAACGAAGTCACAAGGGAGATTCGGGCAAACGGGCAGCACTATCGTGCACAAGGCTCACCCCCCTTCACAACTTAGCATTTTTTATATGGCTACGTGTGCCCTGGGCACCGTCACATGACACGACATGACACGACCCGACCCGTTTGCATGGGCACCCACACACGACACGTCCCGACCCACCCGAATGAAATTTGGGGTTTCCATGGGCACACGACCCGAACAAAATTTCAGGGTTTCCATGGGCGCATGACCCCAACGAGGGCATGAGGGAGCATCAGGAAAACCGGCCACACGAACGTGCAGAAGGTGCACGGGTAGTCATGACTTAGAATTTTTGGCATGCCCACGTGTGCCCGGGCACCCACACATGGCACGACACGACCCGACCGGCCTTGTGCGAGCCGACCCGACCCGCCCGAACGCGTTTGCACGGGCACCCACATACGAGATGACACGACCTGACCCGAAAAAAAATTGGGGTTTCCTTGTATGCACAACCCGAACGAAATTTGGGGTTTCCATGGGTGCGCGACCCGAACGAAGGCACAAGGCAGCGTCAAGCAAACGGGCCGCACGAACGTGTAGAAGGCACACGGGGGGTCACGACTTAGAATTTTGGCACTGCCACATGTGCCCGAGCACCCACACATGGCACGACCCGACCCGCCCGAACGAAGGCACGACGGAGTGTCGGGCAAACGGGTCGTGCGGACGTGCAAGAGGCACACGGGTGGTCACGCCCTAACATTTTTTTCACGGCCACATGTTCCCGAGCACCCACGTGTGGCACGACATGACCCGACCCCACTCGACTCACCTGAATGCGTTTGCACAGGCACCCACTCACGACACGACCTAACCCGCCCAAACGGAATTTGGGGTTTCCATGTGTGCACGACCCGAACGAAATTTGGGGTTTCCATGGGTGCATGACCCGAACGAAGGCCCGAGGGAGCGTCGGGAAAACGAGCCACAAGAATGTGCGGAAGACACATGGGTGGTGACGACTTAGAATTTTTGGCACGACCACGTGTGCCGGGGCACCCACACATGGCACGGCACGACCCAACCCGCCCTGGGCGAGCCGACCCGAATCGCCTGAACGAAATTTGGGGTTTCCGTGGGTGCACGACCCAAACAAAGAAGGCACATGGGCGGTCATGACTTGGCATTTTTGGCACGCCCACGTGTGCCCGCGCACCCCCACACACGACACGGCATGGGATGACTCGGCTCGCCCGAAGGAAATTTGGGGTTTGAATGGGCACACGACCCAAACGAAGGCACGAGGGTAGGAATATCTTTGACTCTAATACATAAATATACCTGGGGTAAGATTCCCTTAATATCTTCAACATTTTCTTTTGACTCTTTATAACACTTTAACATGTGCTAGGCCTATTTTAATGAGCAAGAAACTCAATGAAAAATATATAATATATAAGATATATATATATATATATATATATATATATATTATTTATTTATCTTGAATAAGTACAAATATCAAAAGTACATTTATGAAGACCGAACCCAATTACACTTTCTTCAACACCCCCTCTCAATTAGGGAGGTATTCATAAATCATTACAAGGTGTTTGGCTATTTTTCAATCTTGAATAATTCACATAAGAGAAACCAGATTGGAAACCCATCTGTTATAGCATCATATTAGCCAACATTGTTCATAGCAAGGCCTTGACTAACAGCTTTATCTCTCATAATACCAGAGCACAATGTTGGCGAGGCCAATGGATTATAAACACCTTGGTCATTGTCTCTAAAGGTACATACCCACCCAAGAGTTCCCTGAGTATGACCTTCCAGGACAATTCTTGTCTTGGGTTCCCATCCCTCAAAGAATATCGCTCCTCTTGCCTACTCTTGTCTTGGGTGACCTACACATCCTCAAAGAGCATCAGATGCCAAATGATTGCCCAATCCTCCCATTATTTCTTGCCAACTGAAGACAAGAATGTTGTGTCTATCTCTTCCCCTTGATTGGGGAAGACATGCCCAAGTTTCCTCTGACAAGGAACTTGCCCAAGCTCCTTTGTATTTGGGAACTTGTTAGAACTCCCTCTTAGCTAGGGACTTGTCCATTCATCAACAACATCTTCTTCATGGGTCCTTCAACCACTTGATATCCTTCTTTCCTTTGATGTCATGAAGTCTTTGTTTGAACTTCTTCTTGGCAGGGTATCGACCATCGATCACTTTCCCCCCTGGTTTGTCATGTCATTGCTCCCTTTGTGGAAAGTGGCTTTCTTGATATATATCAGGTCATTTTTGTCATCTAGCTACTCCTTTGTCACCTTGTCTATCCTTCATAACACTTATCACATGGATGCTTAGTTGTACTCGCTTGTTCCCATACTTTGATTTAGTGGCCCTTCATGACTTCATCGTGATATTGCTCTTCATCATGACATATTTGTAGAGTTGAATCGGTTATCTGCACCTTACTATCTCCAAGGCCTTCGTAGGTGTCAAGGGTCCTTTATCTTTTTCTTTCTTTGTTAGAGTTGCCGTGCCTTAATTCGAGATATGTTGAGGAATCTTGTCAAATAGTTATTCTTTGTGACCGCGATGTTCTTCATTTGCTTCTTATTGGATTGATTGGTCAACTACCTTATACTCCTTATGAGAGCACTTCTTCATGTTGACCTTTACTCCATTGTAGCACATGCCTCCGAGCATGTCGTTGGCGAAAGAGATCCTTTTATTCTTGATTGTGATTCTAGAACTTTTCCCATGACCCAATCAATATATATGGCGACATGACTTAAACTTTGATGCATACATACCTCACCTTGATTATGCTTTTATCATCGCGGCTTTATTTGATAGTTCTCCTCGATTGGTATAGCCTTTTTTGCTTCATCTGCTCTCGCCTGTATATCATCCTCTCTTGAATCCCATAAATGGGAACCCCAATGAGACCTATACCCCCTTTGAAATAAGACTTTAAGCAAAGAGGTTGACTTAGTCATAGGAGGATCTTCCTTCTTTTGCTTCTTGTCGTCTTCTTTCACTTCTTGAGTTACATGAGCTTCTTCCCTTTTTCTCTTGTTGTTGTTGTCCTTCTTAAGTTTAGGACAATCCATTTTGTAGCGTCCATACTCTTGGCATCCAAACCGTTTGACTTTGGACATGTAGTGGCCCCAACCAATTTGTTACTTTCCTTGCAAAAAGACACTGAGGTATACTCAGAAGGGGACATATACTTACTTGATAGAGTTTGAGATGTAGTGAACTTTCTTTCTTCTTGAAGACTTGATGGCTTGCCTTCCTTAGATCTTGATGTTGTTCAAGTTGCTTTCTTCAAATGGACTTGCTTGATGACTTGACTCGTAGTTCCTTTCATTCTTCAAGATGGTGTAGCTTGATGTAGGTCCCTCTCTGATTTGTTCTTCTTGTAGGTGCCTTTATACAAGGCGTTTCTTCTTGCTTTGTAGTCTTCCATGAGGAATGATAGATGGTATACCTTCTTGTCCTTGATGTGATTGAGACTTCTTGGCTTGACGCTTCAACCTTGCGGATGTTCTTGAGATTCCCTTTCCTTGATGTGTCACCTTAGCTCCGATACCGCGTTGAAGAATCTGGGGCAATGGGGTATAGCGGGATTCTTCTAGACTTGATAACAATTTGTGAAGCTCTTTTGCAATTTATCGTGTTATCTTAATCTTCTTCTCTTCTTATTAATGAATGTGTGTTTACTTTCATCAAACTGGTGCCAAAAACATAAGAACAAGAACACAAGATGTTGGCTCTCTGCCAGGGAAAAACTCTCTCTCTCTCTCTCTCTCAGAGAGGAAAACCCTTTCGTAAATTTCCCTCATTGAAGCTTCTTATTGGTCATTGTGAAGCCCTAGACCCTTGAAAATAATATCCCCCAAGCACAAGTCGAGTCCTTCCTCCTCTCTGCACTTTATTTCTTAGGCGCTTCGTTCGCCGACACTCTGTCCTTCTTTCAACTTTTGATAGTCCATGGTGGACTAGCTCTAGAAGAGACTCCAACCTTTGATCCTTAGCGAGGTCCTTTACCAATGAAGAAACCTTCATTCTCTTGACCAACCGAGCCTTTTTCTTGATGTGAGGTTGCAGGCTCGATGTACACCAAGTTTACTGCACCTGGGGTGATTTCCATCGCGACGAGACATGGAAACCCAAAATTTCCCGCACTTGGGATGCTTTCGACAAGGCGGGACATGGAATCCCTGGGTACCCCGCAATTTGGCGACCTTTGTTGAGGAGGGACCGAGAGACCCCATGTCACGCTCCTATCCTAGTGGTAGTATTTCAACCATTCATAAGCGGGTGTGGCACCGCCGTACTTTTTCCTTTTACCAATACTTGAGTACACGGTCTGCGCCTACTTCAACACTCGGTGAATTTTCCAGTAAGTGTTCTTAACAATGCAACGAAAATAACTTACCATAAATTTATCTTCTTCAATTATTCTTTCAACCTATCGTGTCGCGTGGTCATGCTGCACTGGCCCGCGGCCTGCACGACACAACTCCACACCTGAACTGCCAACCTATCCGCCCGAATTTCCCTTCCGCGGCACCCAAACTCTGCCCGTCGGTGTAGTCCATAGTGAGGGCGCATGGCTCGCATGCAGTGCGGCCTGCCTGCCCGGACGGTAACCCGCCCCGCTCTACCTATCCGTGCTACCAAGCCCGACCCGCCCTCTGTAATCCGCCCACCGGTGCGACCCTCTTACCCGCGTCCTTCTCTTCCTTTCGTTTTCACCCAACTCCTTCCTTCGCACTTGTTCTGCGATGTGGAAGTCTGAGTTCGATGTCAGTTCGTCGAACGCCATCCTCCTTACTTATACGCATCCTTTCGCCCAAGGGCTGTGTCTCTCGAGGATAACAAGGGTCGACTCCATCAACATGCATGCCTTGCTGACCTGCCACATAACCTTGACATGCCCCATTCAACGAACTGTCGCGTCCCTTCGTGTGCACCGTCGTACCCATGGGTCGGCTCCAACACCTCGCCGATTACACCTGTCGCCGCACGTCGCACACCTACCCGCATCCTGACTCGTCCGCACATGGTCACCTCTTTCATCCGGGCACGCAACAAGGGTCACCCGCACGCCTTCTGTCGGTGGCTCGCACATCGTGCAGGTATCAAGGGGCGTACGCCATCCCCAACAGAGCATGAGCGACATGGGAACCCTGCGTGTCACGCCCCCAGGCCTACAGTACTCTTTCAGCCATACTTGGCGAGGTGCGGCACCACCGAACACTTTCTTTTCACCAATACTTATGTTCATGGACTACACCTAACCATTAGTCTACTTAGTTTGTTTTTCACAACCAAGTATTATTATGTTTCCTTTATGCCAATGAACACCCATACACATTCATTATCATCAACAATTATACATGAAGAACACAATTGCATAGTGTAAAGTGAGGGGCAACTCTCTGAACAATGAGTCTGCCCGAATACAATATATTATTCAACTCTACAATGTTTACGAGCTTTACAAGTATACTTGGGAAACACCAAGTTTCATACTTAGCCAATTTTACAAATAGGGAACACCTCCGTGTGCCAACCGAGTTCCTTGCCCGAGCTGGGCGAGCGCACCCTCACACGAGCTGCCAACCGTACTCATCGACCGAACCTCGTTTACTGCTGCACGACGGGCGGGCGACCTCACCCGAGTCACCCAGTGTTTCCTGTTGCACGACGGGCAGGCGACCTACCCGAGTCATCCGAGACACCTCCGCGTTTCTTCTTCCACGACGGGCGGGCGACCTACCCGAGACACCCCGTGTCACACCGAACGACGGGTGCCTTCCTTACCCGCGCCATCACCCGATAACTGAACCCTGTGCGTATCATGTCTGCTTGCCCAAGAGCGGGTGCATATATGCCTGCGCCTCTTTTGCGTCCTGCTCCACTACTTCGCACTTTTTTCTTGATCACCGAATGCTCATGTTCGAATGTCCATCTTTGAATGAATGCCAAATGCTCCAATGCCTTGCCATATTTATACGAGCAGTTGGGCGAGTTGCTGCCCAAGCCAACTCAACCATCGCGTGCCAAAACGCCCTTACATGTCTCAAACTTGCCATCCGATTGCTGGTCGGCAAACAATCCTTCGTTCAAGTCGCCCCAACACGTGAGTCAGCCCATGGGTTATGCCAAATGCTCCCACGCTATAAACCAACCATCGCTCCACCTCTAATGCGCATTATACTTATGCCTCTTCCCACATTTCGGTCGTAGAGTTCGCACTTTGCACCGACGGGGAGAAACCGAACCGCAGGTCCTTACACCGCGTTTCCCAGACTTGGGTAGCAATTTTTGTTGTGATGTGAAATGGAAACCCAATGTGTGTCCGCTAACTTGGGTAGCAGTTTTCATCGCGCCGCGAAATGGACACCCCAAGTTCCTCGGAATTTGGTGGCTCTTCATGGCCCCACGACATGGAAATCTGAAGTTTCACAAACTCTCGGGCGATTCGGGGTGTGTCACGACATGGAAACAGCGAGTTCCCTAGACTTGGGCAGCGGTTTTGAAACACCCCAAGTTCCCGAGGCTTGCGAGCTGGTTTGCATCGTCATGGAAACCCCAAGTTCCCCGTGTTTCCCTCGTACCATAAAATGCGGAAACCCATGGTTCCATCAAGGTCACGACATGGAAACCCCAAGCTTCCCAGGCTTGGGCGCCAGGGTGCGACATGGAAAACCCCGAGTCCCCGCAGGCTTGGGCGCCGCTGATTTTATTCATGGCACGACTCGGAAACCCTAACTTTCCCCAGGCTTGGGCACTGCCGGTTTCGGTCGGGGCACGACATGGAAACCCCAAGTTTCCCCCGGCTTGGGCGCCGGGGTGTGACATAGAAACCCCAAGTTTCCCCATGCTTGGGCGCGACTTGTAAACCCCAAAACAATTTGCGCCAGGTAGAAACCCCAAATTTTAGGCACGACATGGAAACACCAATTTTTTTTTCTACGCTGGGCGGAACCCCAAAATTTTAGGCGTTGGGTGGAAACCCCAAATTTTGGGCGAGACATGGAAGCCCCAAATTTTGGGCGCCGGCTGGAAACCCCAAATTTTGGGCACTACCTGGAAACCCCACATTTTGGGCACCGCATGGAAGCCCCAAATTTTGGGCGCCGGGTGGAAACCCCAAATTTTGGGCGAGACATGGAAGCCCCAAATTTTGGGCGTCGGCTGGAAGCCCCAAATTTTGGGCATCGGCTGGAAACCCCAAATTTTGGGCGTCGGGTGGAAACCCCAAATCTTGGGCACCGGGTGGAAACCCTAAATCTTGGGCGTCGGGTGGAAACCCCACATTTTGGGCGCCGGGTGGAAACCCCAAATCTTGGGCGCCGCATGGAAACCCCAAATTTTGGGCGCCAGGTGGAAACCCCAAATCTTAGGCGCCGGG
>CM062820.1:352598426-352630926 GCA_031772625.1 Pinus tabuliformis | reverse complement strand
GGAGCTATACATTTTCTTTGGGTAAATGCTGCAGGATTTAGGTCTTCCATTAGAACCTTTGTGAGGAGAGATTGTCTTTACATGATTCTACTTGGAAGTGGGTGAGCTTTGTCAAAGTAGAGGAAAACACTTGATGGACCCTGGGAGGAACTTGCACAACACCAAGGCCAGGTTGTAAGAGTTTCTTTGTTTCGTTATTAATACAAACTGGTTTATTTTTCTCAATAGCTTATGTTAATGAGTTATTTCATGTGTTCCTTGGTCTGCATGTTGAATGTATGTTTTATTATATGAAATACAAGTGCTTGGTAATTGTTTGATTGTTTGTGGTTGCAGGAATTGACTTGAAGGAGGAGCTCATCCGGATCGCCAAGGACGGACTACAACAACAGCGTTTTGGAATAAGGTAAGCCTAAACACTTGTAGTTTTCATGTTGTAAAAGGTATATTTAGAGAAAGATCACTCCATTTTGTCTTGTTTGTCGCTAGAGAGTTTAGACTCCTAGGGAGGTCATTTGTGTCAGCCCAAATGACTTTTTCCGCCACGACAAATTGGCGACTCCGCTGGGGAATCCATTAATGAGAGAGTCTTTTCCTTTATATGAACTTTGCTTTGAGAAAATCATTTTTATTTTCTGGTTTTTGACTGTGAGAATTAGTATTTGGGTGGCTTAGCTTTAGATTTAGTTAGATTTGGTTTTTCTTCCTTTTTCCATAAGGACGCACCCTCTGAGTACTGCACAGTGCGTCTTTGGACGCGCTGTTGCCGTTTGCACAGAGCGGGCCCGCACCTGTGACAACGGGTGGCCTGCGTCTTCCTGTAAACTTTAAGAAAATTCCATTTTTGCTTTAAATTGCTTTTAGATTTTGGTTTTTCTTAGTGTTTCCTGCCCAGATCCTTTAGTACCCTGTCAAAAATTCTCACCTGAACTTGTTTTGTGAGCTTTGAGTGTTTTAGTGGATTTCAACGAAGTTTAGACCTAGGGTTTGATTTTTGGATAGGTTCTGTAGTGACTTTGATAGTAGAAAGTTGTCCAGCCTTAGATCTCTCTGGTTAGTCAACCTTCTTAGAAGTCGGGCCTGTCGTAAAGTCTCCTTGTTTGAGCAGCTTGCCATTTAAGTTGTTTTGGGTCAAATTTCGAATTGCTTGTTTATAAAGTGTTGATTTCCATTTTACAAAAAGAACAAAAAGATTAGAGTTTTGTTTTGGCTAGTTTTTGGTTCTGCAATAAGCTAGTCCTTGATTTGATTGTGATCAAGTAAAACACCTTAGAAAAATCATTGTTAGTTTTGGCCTCGTTAAAATTGATTAGAATAAATTTGCCTTTAGTTTGCTTATGAGTGGATTTTCATAGATTTTAATAGTTGTTAAGATTGATTTTTGGTTATATTAGATTTATTTGCTTTATTAAAAGAAAAATACAAAAACATCTTCTTTAAAAGTCTTGTTTCAAGTAGCTTTTTGTTTTTTGAAAGAAGAAAAGAGTTTTTTCGTGCATGTAAAGAGAGGTTATGTTTTTATGCTTGGAAAAGAAAAACGAATTGTTTCTTTGATTGTCTTCAATTAAGAAGTTGCTTTTATAAAGATTGCATTCTCTCAACTTTTTAGTTAAAACAATTCATCGAAAAAGCAAAGTAGTGGGTAAATCATCCTAGGTGCATTTTGTAGTGGTTTCGAGTCGAGTCAACACACCACTGGTTTCACTTCCATCACCTTTTGACTTAAGAAACAACCTTAAAAGTAACGCTTAAATTAAAATCAACTAGTAACTTTTATTTTCTAGGGCTCTGAAGCACCAACATAGCTTAGGCTAGGGTCTTGGAGTAGGTGAGTACTTAACTCTCCAAGACTACAAAACCAAACAGATAGTCTATCTTGAGTAGAACAAATCCAATTGTTTCAGTTACATTCTGGGAAAGCTCCTCTTAAAGGAGAAGCACGAGCTCGTGTCCGAACCAGTGAGGGGATCATTCCTCCCTCGTTGGGAACGACGCCAGACAGTACGTATTACAAACGGTAAACCTCGGATTAACCATTGTCGAGGAGCCAGGGGTCACTTATCGGTAAACCTTGGATTACTGTCAAGGAGCCGGTAAGGGGATTGAGCTTGTTACTCTGCCCTTGCGTGCTGTCGGAGTTTAGACTGTTCCCCCAGGTGTAATTGTTGTGATTGGTAACCTTAGTGGCCATAATATCTAGGATTCTACCCAAGGTGACGGTGGAGGGAAGGTCCCACTGTACCTGGAGCAGACGTCGGCTATACTCACTTGGATTTTCTGGGGGGTTCGCTTCACTTCGAGACGGTTAAAGTGGAGGAACTTGGTCCAGTCTATTCATTAAGCAGGTTGTCGGCGTAACTGTTCCACCCGCCATTTCTGTACTGAATCCTGCGAGGTTGGGCCTAATCACCAACTAGCGCTTTTGGTCCGGAAGATACTGTTTGTGTGTGCTTTGACGCTCTAGATTATTTAGGCGTGTGCTTCAAATTTGTTTGGTTCTTTAGAAGACTTTAGGTGGTTTGATTTGAAATTTTTTACTTTGTTTTCGTGTGTTGTAGTTAAAAATCTTTAATTGTGGCGGAATTACCGAGACGGTCCCGTCGAATTGCGGGCCAGTCTCCTGAAGTTGTTTCTGTGGCCGAATTGTTGAGAAGATCCCGTGAACTTAGGGGTTCACCTCCTCGAGACGACCCCAGTAATTTAGAAGGTTTAAAGGTCCTTGTAACTCCTCCTAGTGGCAGTAGAGTAGGTTCACCTGAAGAAGGAGAATCTTCCTTGGTAGTCCATCCAGATTACCAAAGTTTAGAAACAGGTTACAATCCCGAAGCTGTTACAGTTTCCGAGCTTGCTGGTAGTTTTTCATCTGCCAGTGAAACAGGCGAAGAACCTGAAATTTCCGAACCTGTTACTCCAACTCCTAGTGTTCCTGATTCACCAAGAATAGAAAGAATTATCACCGAAAATCTTCTTGTTGGATTAATTGCTATAGAAGAACTTGTTCCAGAGGAAGAAATAGGCGTTTCTGATTCTGAAGATCTAATTACCCTTGATCTAAGGGAGCGTGAATCCATCTTTTACAGTCCTCCTAGAAGTGAATCTTGGTACCTTGCATTAACCAATTTTTTAGACAACTCAGTAGGTTTTTCTACACCTCGTACTCCTTTTCCACCTGGAGGAATTCATACTCTTGTAAATATGTCTGGTCAGTCATCTGTGTTTACGCAAAGTCCTGAATCATTTTTACATGGTGTTCCTTCTGTTCCTACTGGGTATCAATCACTTTCTGGTACCTTTGCGGGAGCATCTCCTCGACCCATTGATCATGGGTTATTAGTTGGAAACAGTGGTAATGTACCATTGAGTATAGGTGATTTTTATATGATGTCAGGTTCAACTCCCGTTAACCAACCTCAAGGTGGCCAATTACCGCCTGGGGGGCAACCTTCGTTAATGCCTGGGGGGCAACCTCAAGGTACTTCATTCGTGTCTGGGGGGCAACCTCAAGGGTATCAACCCCAAGGGTATCAACCCCAGCCTCAATATGTACCCCAAAGTCAACCTCAGTATCAGTATCAACCTCAAGGATGGCAACCTCAAGGGTATCAACCCCAAGGGTATCAACCCCAAGGGTATCAACCCCAAGAGTATCAACCTCAAGGATACCAACCTCAAGGTCAAGGTCAACCCCAGTACTCGTATTTACCTCAAGGTTATCAACCTACGGGTCAATACCCTGGTCAAAGTTATCAACCACCTCAAGGGCAATCATATGGGACTGCACCTTACAGTTATCAACCCTATCCTCAATACGGCTATGGATCTCAGTATCCTCAACCTGTTACGAGTCAGTACCCTGGAATGTTAACATGGGATCCGTCACAGGGTCAACAGATGTTGCAACCAAGTATACAGTCGGTACCTCAAGCAGGACAACCTGTAGTTCCTGGTCCACCCCAGCAACCGCAACCTGTCCAGTCAAGTGTTCAGACCCCTGTAACTTCGGTAGTTACTCAGCCGCCAATTGCACCTGGTACTCCACCTCACACGGCTGCAGCAACTACCGCTACATCTACCATGCTTACTTCTGGAGTATCGGCAGCTCCGGTTTCTACTGTCCCTGTAACCACTCCTCAGACATCTGTACCGTTGTCTGGATCTACGGTTCAAACCACAGTCCAGATGCCTGTAGGCCAACCTGGTACAAGTACGGTTGTTACTACTCAACCTCAATTTGTTCAACCTCCGTACCAGGGACAGTATCAACCTGGGCAAGCTGCCCAACAACCGGTTTACCAGTATCAACCGTATCCTGGGTACACTTATCAACAACCTCAGCAACCCCAGTACGGTCCGGTTAATCCTGGTTTTCCAGGAGGATATAATATCCCAAATGCGACTCCTGTTCCTAGTTATCCTGGATATCCTCCTCCTGGGGCTGGTATTGTGACTCAGAGTTTTAGAGATCCTAACCGGCAGTTACCGTTTATTGCAACTTTAGATTTACCCGACTTGACGCGCCTAACGAACGATCCAATTCAATATCTTCAGTTCTGGCCGCCAATGCCAAATAAGTTGCCCAGCGATATACCCAAGTTCGAAGGTAAGTCTGGAGAGGATCCGTCCAATCACGTGATGACTTACCACCTCTGGTGTGCATCAAATTCCATCTCAGATGATTCCATCCGCTTACGTCTTTTCCAGCGTACACTCATTGGTCTCGCGGCCAAGTGGTACATTGAGTTACCACGGGCCTCTTTTTACAACTTTAGCCAGTTAGCTACCTCGTTCTTAACTCATTTTCAGTTACCAGTCAGATACGATAATGGTACAGAATTATTAACTTCGCTAAAACAATCGACATCCACGTACATTTCTGATCACATCCATGAGTGGAGACGTCGAAGGAGATTAGTGAAAGTTTTTATCCCGGACCAAATCTTAGCTGAATGGTTTGTCAAATCATTATTACCAAGAATTACTGAAGATGTAGCTAAGGCCGGAGTAGTTACTGAGGAGCAAGTCATTGCTCAGGCACAATACCTTGACTTAGTTTACACTCAGTCGGGTACGTTACACGAGAAAATTCCGGATCTTCCAAAGTCAAACCAAATCGCTGCTGCTCCTTCGGGATCTCATGCCGCTGATGGTATGATTGGTATCGTGACTACGAAGAGCAAGAAGAAGTCTTCCAAGGCTTCAACTACTCCAATTATCACTTTGCCTGATTCTCCGACAGGAGAGTCTTCTCCTGAACTCACCGCCGACATTCACGCTGTAGAGTCATCTACGGCCAAACCAAAAAACGGTGGAAAGAAGAAAGGAAAGAAGAAGGCTAAAGCAGACAAGGCTCCAAAGGAGAAAACGGAAAAGTCGGAAACCAATGACGAAAAGCGCAAACCTCGATATCCTTGTCTCATTTGTGAAGAAGATCATTTTACGAGAGACTGCCCTCATCGGGCCGAGGTAGTGAAAATAGTCAAAGGTTCTCCCACTCCTGCTGTGTTAAAAAATCCATTTCCAGAGCAGGAGAATAAGATGATAGGTTCTTCTTCGAATGCCAGTGAAGAACCCATTTTGATGATGTCTCATGTCAGGATTGCGACTCGATCGCAAGATTATGGTAGTAAGGCTCCTGTTGATGGTAAAGAAGCAGAATCTTCTCACTCTAACCCATCAACCTCAGCTCCTGGTTCCGATCCACTACAGATCGAAAAACCTAACCCAGACTTAGTGATTAAGCCGCCCGCCAAGGGTGTACTTCGAAGGTCTGCTTTCAATCCACATGCGAGAGCAGCCCAGAATTACAACATTGTTGAAGACTTAGCTGTTTCACCTTCAGCAATGTCGGCACTCGAAGTGCTGCAATCATGTCCAGCGCAACGAAAATTGCTTTTGTCGGCTATTGGAGCTGTCGATGTTCAGGACCCGAACCTAATGATCTTTGATCTAGAAAATAGTACACCACGTCTCCCCCATCAAATGGCTTTCCAAATCCCAGTGATAGTCAAAAACAGGCCTATTCATCGGACTGTGATTGATGAGGGAGCTTCTACGTGTATTATGTCGATTCAATGTTGGAGATCGCTTGGTTCTCCTTCGTTGAACCAATCCCCCACCATCCTTAAGGCCTTTGATGGCCGTGGGTTCCGTCCGTTTGGTATTCTACAAGAATTGCCTATAGGGGTCGAAGGTAAAACCGTTAGTCTGGATGTGGAAGTGGTTGATGCCCCTCTAGACTACAACCTTCTTTTGGGTCGAAGTTGGTCATATGCTATGACAGCGGTCGTTTCATCGGTCTTCAGAGTCATTAAGTTTCCACATAACGGTAAGATCGTGACTATTGATCAGCTGACATACTTTTCATCCGACCCAACCTCTTCAGAAACTATCCAGCATGTTGGTAAAACGACAATCCCTTATAGGGACATTGGTGTAGGTTTAGTTAAGGATTCCGGTTTACTGGGAACTTTTCCTCTCCCTCCACTCAACGTAGACCCTTCATTTGCAACAATTCATATGATCACGTCAGAAAACATTATTTATGATGATCCTTGGTATGTTCCCTCTGACTCTGAGCTAGACTCATTCGGTGATGTTATGCCGTTGAGTCCGTATGAAATTGCTTATGAAGCTCTTATGTCTTTTACCGATTTTCATTCAACCGAAACCGACCAAATGAATGTGGTCAGTGAAGAGTCACTTTTCACCTCACCTTTAGAACGGATAACGTTTCCCGAAGAAGTGTCATCTGACGAACAACTTCGCGAAATCCTAAGTGTAGATGATCTACCATGGGAAGATCTCCATCACAGATCTTCGTTTTTACCTAAGGGCGATGCATTTGAAAATGATTTTTCATCTATCTTTACCGCTGAATATGTCAAAGACGCTCAGGATCCAACGAAACATTCTGATTCAGAGCTGAATTTAGGGAATATTTCTCGTACTATTCCCATTGATATTTCAGTGAAGCCCGGAATCGAGGAGAACATTCATATAGGTGCCGCATGTACTGAAGAAGAAATCCAAACTTACAAGGCCCTATTCCAAGAATTCCGCGACGTGTTTGCCTGGTCTTACGAGGAAATGCCAGGAATCGATCCTGCCATTGTTGTTCATGAAATCAAAACCTACCCGGATGCTAAACCCATTCGGCAACGGTTGCGTCAGATTCACCCTCGAAAAGCAGCTGCAATTAAAGCAGAAGTCGAAAAGCTGTTGAAAGCAGGTTTCATTTATCCGATCCCGTTAACGGATTGGGTATCGAATATTGTTCCCGTCAATAAAAAACAAGGAACAATAAGAATCTGTATCGACTATAGGGATATCAATCGAGCTTGTCCAAAAGACAACTATCCTACGCCTTATATCGATCAAATTATTGATGATTGTGCCGGAAGTGAGATGTTTTCCTTCATGGATGGTTTCTCAGGCTATAATCAAATCAATATTCTACCTGCCGACCAACCAAAAACGGCATTCATTTGTCCATGGGGGACATTTGCTTATTGCAAATTACCTTTTGGGCTTAAGAATGCCGGCGCTACTTTTCAACGGGCGATGTCTTATGCATTTCATGACATCAAGCACATTGTGCAACCCTATCTCGATGATTTGCCTGCTCATTCTTTACATCGAGCTGATCACCTTGTCCATCTACGAGCAATCTTTATGAGGTGTAGGCATTATCGAATTCGGTTGAATCCCCACAAGTGTGTTTTCTGTATAGAAACAGGTCGATTGCTGGGATTTGTTGTTTCCAAAGCCGGCATTCGCGTCGATCCCTCGAAAGTCGAGGCTATCATCAATTGCCTCCTCCTTCGAGTTTGCGCCAACTCCAAAGTTTGCAAGGGAAAGCGAACTTTTTACGCCGATTCATCCCAAACTACGCCGAGGTCACTAAAGGTTTTACACGGTTGTTGAAACAGAACGTACAATTCTTTTGGGACGAGATTGCCCAACAATCTTTTGATGCATTAAAACACGCGTTGACCCATGCACCGTTATTGCATCCTCCCAACTACAACCAGGACTACTTCTTATACCTCGCAGCTTCGCATTCCACCATTGGAATGGTGTTAGTTCAAGAAGATGAATTCAAGGCAGAGCATGTGATATATTATCTTAGCAGAACCTTAAATCCACTGAGTTAAAATATTCGCATGTGGAGAAATTGGCCCTGGCAGCCGTTCAAGCTGTCCAGCGTTTTCGTCACTACATTCTTCTCCGCAAAACTACAGTTATTTCGGATTGCAACCCTATGATTTATATTTTGACAAAACAACTGCTAGGGGGCAAGTACTCTAAATGGATCGTCATCCTGCAAGAGTTCGACTTGGAGTTTGAGAAGTCCAAGTCTAAGAAATCTTTAGTTTTTGCGGAATTGATGTGTGATTTCCCGAGTGCTGACACAGAGACTGTGGCAGAGGAGTCCATTGCGGACGAATCTTTGTTTCTTATTAGCACTGTAGATCCGTGGTATGGGGATATAATCATCTATCTCCAAACCCAAACCTTTCGGCCTGAAGCTTCCAAGGAAGACCGTCGAAAAATTCGGTTTCAATCCCAGCAATACAAAATTATTGGAGATACACTTTATCGCCTGGGGGCAGACTTAGTTTTTCGACGTTGTTTAACTCACGACGAGGCTGAGAGAGTTTTGAATGATTGTCACTCTGGAGCATGTGGCGGTCATATGTCTGGGTATGCCACAGCTCAGAAGGTGTTGCGCGCTGGCTATTTCTGGCCGTCTATGTTTAAAGATTGTATCCTTGCCGTCAGAAAATGCCACAACTGTCAAGTGTTTGATCGAAAGATGCGCGCTCCACCTGCTCCTCTCCACCCTATAATTGCCGCTGGTCCATTCGCCAAATGGGGTATTGACTTTATTACTTGTAACCCTCACTCGGCCGGGGGGCATGCGTATATCATCCTCGCGGTTGATTATTTTACTAAGTGGGCCGAGGCGATGCCTACATTCGACGCAAGCGGCAAGACAGCTGCAGTTTTCGTATTCAATCATATCATAACTAGGTTTGGTGTCCCACAAGCAATCATTACTGACCATGGAAGCCATTTTCGAAATGTCATGATGACTGAGCTTACAAGCCAGCTTGGTTTGCGCCACGATAGCTCTACTCCTTATTATCCGCAAGCCAACGGTTTGGTTGAGTCAATCAACAAAGTTCTAGTCATCATGATTCGACGGATCATTGGTATCCATCGAACGAATTGGCATAACATGTTATTTTCGGCGCTATGGGCATATCGAACTTCAGTGAAAAATTCAACAGGTTTCACCCCTTTCCAGCTAGTTTATGGCTTAGAAGCTGTGTTACCTATTGAATGCGAAATCCCATCACTTCAAATGGCTGTCGAATTACTTCCAGCTACTTCCGAAGAGGAGAAACGGTTGTTATACTTGGCTAAATTAGATGAGACTCGACGTGACGCTACTTTAGCTATCGAGACTCACGCGAAACGAATGAAAGCTCAGTACGATAAAAATGTAACCCCTCGAAGTTTTTCGGAAGGAGACCTAGTACTATTATATGATCAAGCTAACGATAAGCTAGGTGCCGGAAAATTCGTTCCCATGTGGCATGGGCCCTACATTGTAAAGCGAAAGCTAGCAAAAGGGGCTTATGAGTTAGTTGATTTTGATGGGGACTCTTTGGGCAAACCCAGAAATGGACTTTACCTAAAGAGGTATTATGCTTAAAATGATGGGTATGGAGAAATTTTTAGATAGGTTAGATTTTCTTTCTAGCTAGCAAGTGTGTTAGTTTAGTCAGTGTGCTTAGCTTAGCGAGTGTGGTTTTTCGTCATTATTCTGGCTTATCTTGGTTTTACTCTTGATATTGTAGATGTCGACGCCTCTCCAAACATACATTGGATTTGCTGATGGTGCTTGTCGTAGTACACGGAATATCTCTTCCGCAGCTTGGGTTATCTATTCGCCCTCTGACGAGTTAGTTTCTATGCATGGGGTAAGCCTCGGTCAAACAACGAATAACATTGCAGAATACAGTGCAGTGGTTGAATTATTATCCGAATCTATTTCATTTGGAATTCGACGTTTGATAGTGAGGTTAGATTCTGAACTTGTTGTATTACAGCTTAATAGAGTTTATGCCATTAGAAATCCTGTGTTATTAAGGTTGTTTTTGAGAGTGCGTCTCTTGGAACGTGAATTTGATTACATTGAATATCAACATATTCCAAGGTCCCTGAATACATTAGCAGATGCAATTGCTTCTCGAGTGTTGGACAGACATTTATAATAATCATGCAAGTAAATTTAAAAACATTTCATCATACATGTTAAACAAGATAAGCCGGTAATAGTGATATATATAGATAGAAGTGTGTCAAAAAATATATACATCGTCTTCGATCATAGGTTGAAAACACCTTATGATCGGCAAAATGATAGTACAAAAAGTCAAAAATGTCACATGTGACTACAAAAGTGACTAGTCAATCACTGGTGGTGCTCTCTGTACGACACCACTGCGCGGGCTACCTTACGCAAAAATCTCCTAAACGGTCCAGGGACCGCGACTACAAAACGCTGAAGCCTGATAGGAATGTCATCCATAGTAGTCTCAGGTATATCTGCCGTGAGACGCTCTAGATCATGCTCCAACTCAGCTAGTACGTCTGCAGCCGCGTCCTGTGGGGCCGGTACCGGTGCAGCTGGATGTAGTCTATCATAAGGCCGGAGGTTGGCTGGACGCTGTGGACCAACATCTGCATTTTGAAAATTTTACTGTTAGTTTGAGACGATATATATGAAAAATAAAAAAATACATAATTAGAAAACTTGTGAAAATAAAAGTACCTCTGTCGTCCCATTGTTCTCCCTGTGGAAGAACCATGTCCGGATCACCTCTGAAATCCATTCCGGCATACGGAAAGTCCTGTATCACAAAAAGCTGGCCCTCTAACCAGTCAAAGTAACTGTCTGAGAATCGAACCACTGCCGCACCCTCGTCAGGATGCCGGGCCATCACCGCAACCCATCGTATCAGCTTTGGCTCCCGAGGACCCAAGTCATCAACAGTGAGTTGCTGAGGGATCAGCATTGGAACTCTCTCCAAGGCAAAGCTCACGACTATAGGCCCATATCCAAAAGTCTTTAGTCGTCCGTTCTTTGCCTTGGTCAGTTGGCTCTTCATATGAGCCGACACAGCTTCACACCAGTTGAAGATGGTGCCTTGGTAACAGTCAATTGCCATCCGCATTTGGGATCCGGAAGCAATGTGTAAAGCGGCCGCGCCGCAAATCCTGGTGACCGTGAACGCTATGACTTTGAGTTCAGGCAGAGTGATGTGCTTTATCTCTATGCCTTTTGAATGGTGAGCCCCACGTCTGCACCAATCCTCGCGGAGACTATCAAGGGATTGGCCACCCGGCCTGGTCCCCGCAAGGTTGAGTTGCTCACCTCTGTTTGGCAAGCCAGTGAGAAAGTATACATCCGAGGGCTCTATCTCGAGCTGGTGCCCTCCTATGTAAAAGCATTGTTCTTGAACGTTCCATCGCTCAACCAGCCATTCCAAGAATCTTACCTGGCCCCTCATGCCCGGTATGGTCCAATATTTGTATAACCCGCATGTTCTTAGGGCATCCAGAGAAGGTTGGTGGTTTATTGCAGCTTCATCTTCCTCTACATGCTCTCTCTCTCTCCAGTCTAACATGGTTAATGCCCTGCATATCAAAAAAGACAATTAGAAATTGATTTGAGGATTTTTGGTGGTTTTTTGAGGGAGTTGGGGTTTTGAAATGCGCACTTCTCGGAAGACGCACCCTAGCTTTGTAGCACAGGGCGTCCGGACGCAGCTGGCCTGAAGGCGGGCTGCGTCCCCCGACCGTTTTCCCGTATGAGAAAAAGTCGGGGGACGCAGGTCACCCGAAGGGCACCTGCGTCCGCCGAGAGGCGCATTATAAAACCAAAACCCCCCCAAAAAAATGAAACTAAGACCTAAAACTTAATTCTAAACGGATAGAAATGCAGAGTAGGATGTGTAAAATACCTGGATGAAGCGACGTTCGATTCCGACGGTCAGATTTTCCGCAGCAACCACGGGAAGTTTCTTGTCAAAAGCTCCTTTTTCAACCTCCAAAGTCAAACGGTAAAAATGACATGGTAAAAGGTCTTTTTATAGGTTTTTTGGATGAATGAGTTCATTTTTTACCATGAAAAGATGTTTTTCGACGTATTTTTGCCTATTTTAAACAGGTATGAGTAATGTGTCGCTTTTGTGCAGGACAAAGGGATTTCGAGGGAAATTGTAATTTTCACAAATAAAAATATCAGAGTCATCTTTTAAGCCCTTTTCTGACTCTTAAAACATGAAAAGATCGCCGAGTGTTTCTTTTTCACTCGTTAAAACGGAATTAAAAAACGGTCCCCTTTTAGCTCTTTTCTGGCCGTAAAATCAAGAAAAGATTGCCGGGTTTTTGTCGTTTCAAACTCGATAAGGAAATAAAACGACGTGTCCTTGATCGCTTTTTACTTTTCAGGTCGACGACACTATTATGAAAGTACTCCTTGGTCGCAAGATCAAGCGGTTCCCCCAGGTATTATTTTATACTTTTTCGGGCTTGAGGGACACAAATTTACGAAAAAGTTCAACGTGGAGTTTCCTTAAGTTTTTCAGACTCTCTAAAATTGAAAAACGCCGAGTTTTTCCTATACTGGGTTCATTAAACTTTTACAGTAAAGGACCTGTTCAATTACAAACAGGAACGAACCACTCCTTCCTAGGGTTCGAATTTAAACTAGGTTGGACTCGTCCGAAGGATGAGCTTATAACCAAGCATATGTTATCCTCCTCAAGCTTGTTAAAAATAAAGAGGTACTTGCCAGAAATGGTGGGGGAAAAGAGAGAAGAATGAACCTATTTGTCACCTTTTGTCTCAAAAGAAACTTTATTACCACTCTTGAACACGACACTTTTGCATTTCACCTGGGTTGGGAAATCTTTTACCTCACAGTTGACCAAATCACTTTGAAAGTCTTTAACCGGGTTCCAGGGATTAACTTTGAGTTATTCGTCACCAAAACATCTGTCGTGTCGTTATGTGTTCAAGAGGTCTGCAAGAAAAACTTTCATCTGCAAAATACTTATCATCCATTTGACCATCCCTGAGTCAGTCCTTACAGCAACATTTCTTCAACTTGAACAATGATTTCGTGTTGCAGGCTTGCCTGCAACGAGTCGCTTTCTATCGACATCGACACATTATCTAGAAAGATGACTTAGGAATCGACAGTACCTTGAAGTCTGCATGCATCAATGGCAGGTTTCTCGCCTTTGACGACAGTTTACATCATTGACTTTCGATCAAAGGATTCCGTGAAGTGTTCGACATCAAAACATCTATTCACATTTCACGGGTTGTGCTTGGTACTTTGAGAACCATTGACATTACTGGTGGTCTCTCTCACGCTTGTTAACAGTTTACATCATCGACTGGTAATCAAGTGGTTTCTAACATGTTCGACATCAAATCATTTAATCACATGGTTAGAATCGTACCAATTCGGGAAGTAGAAGTGAAGACCCTGGATCTAGTTTCTACCATCCAGGCTGCGAGGAGTTTTGTATTCATTATCTATGTAGACTAATCATAAACAGATGGCTGCGTCCATACTATGTCTACAAAAGTCTATAAAAATGATGTACTGCAAGATCATTCCTGTATCAGAATAGTTAGTCCATTAGTTAAAGTTTTGAATCTGAGTATGGGAATGCCTACCTCAGTGATGATATAATCTTACACATGTATTTTGTGTTGAAAATTGCAGGTTCCAACCAGGTCATCCACAAGTCAATCCTTGAAATGATAAAGCGCTTCACCCTTCCTAGAATTACAAAACCCTAATCTATTCCAGGCTTCGCACTTTAGGGGGCAATCTGTTACACTAAAAAATGTCACCTTGACTACTTACAGTTAGTATGGCTCAAATCAACAGTCATGCTACCCTCTTAGGCAAGTCTTATGCCTCTGTTATCCATCTCAAACTCAAAGAAGAGAGAAAGTCTTGTAAAAACTATGTTTATCTCTGGGGTCGCAGGTTCTCTCTAGCCTTACCTGCGGGGACGCTGACCATGTTCACAAAAGCTGCGTCCATGGACGCTTTGTATGTTAAAGGACAGGTGCGTCCTTCTGTAAAAGGCAAAATGCGTGAGTTTTATCTTGAAAAAGTTACTTGTGGTTACTTCTAGAACATTCTAGAGGTCGTTTTTATGAAATGGATGCGCCTCCAGTTGGTTCATGTATCTCTATTAAGAGGGAACTTATCCCATCAATAAGGGAGCTATCCCACCCAAAGAGGGGGATTATCCCATTGATGGTGGACCTGAATAACCTCTTTACAGCACTATAAATAAAGACATTGAGCCAGAAGGAGAAGAGGTTGGAGCTATACATTTTCTTTGGGTAAATGCTACAGGATTTAGGTCTTCCATTAGAACCTTTGTGAGGAGAGATTGTCTTTACATGATTCTACTTGGAAGTGGGTGAGCTTTGTCAAAGTAGAGGAAAACACTTGATGGACCCTGGGAGGAACTTGCACAACACCAAGGCCAGGTTGTAAGAGTTTCTTTGTTTCGTTATTAATACAAACTGGTTTATTTTTCTCAATAGCTTATGTTAATGAGTTATTTCATGTGTTCCTTGGTCTGCATGTTGAATGTATGTTTTATTATATGAAATACAAGTGCTCGGTAATTGTTTGATTGTTTGTGGTTGCAGGAATTGACTTGAAGGAGGAGCTCATCCGGATCGCCAAGGACGGACTACAACAACAGCGTTTTGGAATAAGGTAAGCCTAAACACTTGTAGTTTTCATGTTGTAAAAGGTATATTTAGAGAAAGATTACTCCATTTTGTCTTGTCTGTCGCTAGAGAGTTTAGACTCCTAGGGAGGTCAGTTGTGTCAGCCCAAATGACTTTTTCCGCCACGACAGCCACCTAGGAGTCCACCCGGACAACAGCAACGATGGATCTCGATCGCATGATCACCTGCGGCAGCCTCAATGTAAAGGAAACAGAAGGAAACAAAACAACAAGACCAACTGAGCCCACAACCTATCTTAGAAATGCCCCCCGACCCTCCACGCCACGAACCGAGGCCACCTAGGAGTCCACCCATGCCAGCAGAAATGGTGGACCTCGATCACTTGACCGCCTGTGGCAACCACGATGTGAAGGTAAAGGAAGGAAGTAAATGCAAATCAAGAGGGTCGCTACACAATACAAGAACACATATCTGAACAGGAGGAGGGATCGGGCAGCTCCACACCCCACGCACCCTACGTACAGGCAACCTAGGAGATTTCCCATAGCTTTACCGACCGGGCGATGAATAATTTTCCCCTACGGCCACCTCCACGCAAAGGAGGGAGGTCGAAGCGTTCCACCTCGAAATCCTTCTTGCAAATAGCCCCCACCATCGATGTAGTAAACCTCCTCCCTGTTGGACCATGAACGCATACGCAATTGAAATAACAAGTGCCCCCCCAACCCTCCCCTCCCCGCAGAGAGGCCACCTAGGAGTCCACCTGGACAGCAGCAACGATGGACCTCGATCGCATGATCGCCTTCGGCAGCCTCAATGCAAAGGAAACGGAAGGAAACAAAACAACAAGACCAACCGATCCCACAACCTCTCTTAGAAATGTGCCCCTCCGACCCTCCATGCCACAGACCGAGGCCACCTAGGAGTCCACCCGCGACAGCAGAAACGATGGACCTCGATCACCTGACTGCCTGTGGCAACCACGATGCGAAGGAAAAGGAAGGAAATAAATGCAAATCAAGAGGCTCGCTCCACAATACAAGAACATATCCAAACAGGAGGAGGGATCGGGCAGCCCCACACCCCCCACACCCTACGCACAGGCAACCTAGGACATTTCCCACAGCTTTATCGACTAGATGATGAATACTTTTCCCCTATGGCCACCTCCACGCAAAGGAGGGAGGTCGAAGCGTTCCACCTCGAAATCCTTCTTCCATATAGCCCCCACCATCGACATAGCAAGCCTCCTCCCCATTGGACCAGGAGCACATACACAATTCAAACAAAAAATGCCCATAAACGTTGTGACTTAACATTTCCAGCCGCAAAAGCCTACCATGCACGCAAGATGCAATGGAAAAGCTGACCCCTCGATCAAACTTATGGTCCAACACATCTATCAAAACCTCAAAGCCAACGCAACCACGAACGATGTGCAATTTGAAAGGAATGCCAACTCTTGACTTTACAATAAGGAGAACAACACCTCACATCGCCCGACAGAAAAAGCAAGCAAGAGGGAGGGTAGGTGGTTTACAACCAAAACCCTTCCACTTCCCTCTTAAATGTATGCATCTCAACCGACAATGCCAACACAGAAGGAGTACAAGCACAAGACACCGGCCACCATAAACAGCCGAACAATGAAGAGGCTAGCCATCACAAGGACCCACACCACAACAACCCATACAACTCCCAAAACTTGGAGCTGAAGGGGAATTCTTCACATATGCCTCCCGAGACAAGCATGGCCAACATTACCGCTCTTGCACTACCGAGTGGGTATGGAGAGAAGATGAAAATCGGACATCCTACAAATGACCCAAGGCCATTCTTGAGGCAAACCCGAAAAGCCAACTCAATTACCAGCCCACCTTTCACACGAAAAGCAAAACCCTCCACACCAAATAGGGAGGAGGTGAACAATATAACGAGGAGCCAATTTCAATGGAGCCACAAATGGCTGCCCAGCCTAATCAAAATTCTCTATTCATAACAATCGAGGGGCACGATAGCGACATAGGCAACGACGGAGTTTTGGGGCTTCCATCTGGGACCGCAACAACGAAGGCTCAAAGGAGCGCCAAGAAAACTTGCCACATTCTTATCGTTAGGATGGGAAAGAGGGACGGGGATGAGCATGGCCCACATTACCGCTCATGTGCTACTGAGCGGGGATGTAGAGAAGATGAAAATCGACCACCCTACAAATGACCCAAGGCCATCGTTCAAGCAAACCCGACAAAGCAACTCGATTACCAACCCACCTTTCACATGGAAAGAAAACCTGTCACCGGTATCTTCTGGAGGGGCACGAGGGGGACCAGGACGAGCCAAGGAGCCACACCACAACAACCCATACAGCGCTAAGAACTTAGAGAGCAGAAGGGGAATTGTTCACGTATGCCTACTGGGACGAGCATGGCCAACATTACCGCTCATGCGCTACTGAGTGGGGATGGAGAGATGATGAAAATCGGACACCCTACAAACGACCCAAGGCCATCGTTCAGGCAAACCCAAAAACACAACTCGATTACCAACCCAAATTTCACACGGAAAGAAAACCTGTCGATGGTATCATCTGGAAGGGCACTCCGGGACTAGGACGAGCCAGGGAGCCACACCACAACAGCCATAGAGCTCCAACAACTTGGAGAGAAGAAGGGGAATTGTTCACGTATGCCCTTGCGCTACCGAGTGCCGATGGAGAGAAGATGAAAATCGGCGGCCCTACAAATGACCCAAGGCCATCATTCAGGCAAACCTGAAAACACAACTCGATTACCAACCCACCTTTCACACGGAAAGAAAACCTGTCACTGGTATCATCTGGAGGGGCACGCGGGGACCAGGACGAGCCAGGGAGCCACACCAAAACAGCCCATACAGCTCCAAGAACTTGGAGAGTGGAAGGGCAATTGTTCACATATGCCTCCCGAGACAAGCGTGGGCAACATTACCGCTCATGCGCTACCGAGTGGGGATGGAGAGAAGACGAAAATCGGCAACCCTAAAAATTATCCAAGGCCATCCTTCAGGCACACGCAAAAACACAACTCGATTACCAACTCACCTTTCACACGGAAATAAAACTTGTCACTGGTATCATCCGGAGGGGCGCATCGACGGCCCTACAAATGACCCAAGGCCATCCTTCAGGCACACCCGAAAACACAACTCGATTACCAACCCACCTTTCACACGGAGTCGCTGGTATCATCTGGAGGGGCGCAAGGGGGACCAGGACGAGCAAGGGAGCCACACCACAACAGCCCATACAACTCCAAGAACTTGGAAAGCAGAAGGGGAATTGTTCACATATGCCTCCTAAGACGAGCATGGCCAACATTACCGCTCATGTGCTATCGAGTGGGTATGGAGAGAAGATGAAAATCGGCCACCCTACAAACGACCCAAGGCCATCGTTCAGGAAAATGCGAAAACACAACTCAATTACCAACCTACCTTTCACACAGAAACAAAACCTCTCGCAGGTATCATCTAGAGGGGCGCGAGGGGGACCAGGACGAGCAAGGGAGCCACACCACAACAGCCCATACACCTCCATGAACTTGGAAAGCAGAAGGGGAATTGTTCACATATGCCTCCCAAGACGAGCATGGCCAACATTACCACTCATGCACTACCGAGTGGGGATGGAGAGAAGATGAAAATCAACCACCCTACAAACGAACCAAGGCCATCGTTCAGGCAAACGCGAAAACACAACTCAATTACCAACCCACCTTTAGAACGAAAACAAAACATGTCGCTGGTATCATCTAGAGGGGTGCGAGGGGGACCAGGACGAGCAAGGGAGCCACACCACAACAATCCATACAGCTCCAAGAACTTGGAAAGAAGAAGGGGAATTGTTCACATATGCCTCCCAGGATGAGCATGGCCAACATTACTGCTCATGCGCTACCGAGTGGGGATGGAGAGAAGATGAAAATCGGCAACCCTACAAATGACCCAAGGCCATCATTCAGGAAAACACGAAAACACAACTCAATTACCAACCCACCTTTCACACGGAAACAAAACTTGTCACTCGGATCATCTGGAATTTGCATGGTCCCCCGCACGACAGAAATGAAGTGACAGGGGAGAGCCGGGAAAATGAGCAGCACGAAAAATGAACAAATCCAACCTTGGGTCACAACTTAGCATTTTTGATACGGGCTCATTGGCCCGTTTGCGCCCTCACCTGAACAAATTTGCATGGGCACCCGCACAACCGAAACGAAGCGACAAGGGAGAGTCGGGCAAACGAGCTGCACGAACAAGCACAAAGCAAACCTCGGGTCACAACTTAGCATTTTTTGATACGGGCTCGTTCACCTGGGCGCACCCTCACCGAACGAGTTCACACGAACACCCTCAAACGACCCAACTGAATGATTTTGCTTGGGTGCCCGAACGACCGAAACGAACCGACAAGGGAGAGCCGGGCAAACGAGCTGCACGAACGTGCACAAAGCCAACCTCGGGTCACAACTTAGCATTGTCGATATGGGATCGTTTTCTGGGGCGAGCCCTCGCCCGAATGACCCGCCCAAATGAGTTCACACGGGGGCCCTCAGATGACCTGCCCGAACGATTTTGCGTGGGCGCTCGAATGACCTAAAAGAAGCGACAAGGGAGAGCCGGGGAAACGAGCTGCACGAACGTGCACAAAGCCAACTTCGGGTCACAACTTAGAATTTTTTATATGGGCTCGTTCGCCCGGGCGCGTCCTCGCCCGAACAACCCGCTCGAACGAGTTCACACAGGCGCCCTCAAACGACCCGCCCGAATGACTGAAACAACGCAACAAGGGAGAGTCGGGAAAACAAGCTGCACGAACGTGCACAAAGCCAACCTCGGGTCACAAGTTAGAATTTTTTATACGGGTTCGTTTGCCTGGGCGCGCCCTCGCCCGAACGACCCTCCCGAACGAGTTCACACGGACGAACCTTGGGAAGTAAATTGAAACTTCAGTTGCTCGACCACCGGGAGAGGACTGGCAACGCGGCTCGACCACCGAACAACCGAAACGAAGCGACAAGGGATAGTCGGGGAAACGAGCTGCACGAACGTGCACAAAGCCAACTTCGGGTCACAACATAGCATTTTTGATACGATCTCGTTCGCTTGAGCGTGCCCTTGCCCGAACGACCCGCCCGAATGAGTTCACACGTGCCCCCTCAAACGACCCGTCTGAACGACCGAAACGACGCGACAAGGGAGAGTCAGGAAAACGAGCTGCACGAACGTGCACAAAGCCAACCTCGGGTCACAACTTATCATTTTTGATACGGGCTCGTTTGCCCGGGCGTGCCCTCGCCCAAAAAACCCACCCGAACGAGTTCACACGGACGCCCTCAAATGACCCGCCCGAACGATTTTGCATGGGCGCCCGAACGACCGAAACGAAGTGACAAGGGAGAAACGAGCGAACGAGCTGCACGAACGTGCATAAAGCCAACTTCGGGTCACAACTTAGCATTTTTGATACGGGCTTGTTCGCCTGGGCGCACCCTCGCTCGAACGACCCGCCCGAACGAGTTCACACGGGCGTCCTCAAACAACCCGCCTGAACAACCAAAACGACGTGACAAGGGAGAGCTAGGCAAACGAGCTGCACGAACATGCACAAAGCCAACCTCGGGTCACAACTTAGCATTTTTTATATGGGCTCGTTCGCCCAGGAATGCCCTTGCCCAAACGACCCGCCCGAACGAGTTCACACGAGCGCCCTCAAACGACCCGCCCGAACGATTTTGCATGGGCGCCCGAACGACCGAAACGAAGCGACAATGGATAGCTGGGCAAACGAGCTGCACGAACGTGCACAAAGCCAACCTCGGGTCACAACTTAGCATTTTTTATACGGGCTCGTTCGCCCGGGCGCACCCTCACCTGAACGACCCACCCGAACGAGTTCACACGGGCGCCCTCAAATGACCCGCCCGAACGATTTTGCATGGGCGCCCGAATGACCGAAACGAACCGACAAGGGAGAGTCGGGCAAAGGAGATGCACGAACGTGCACAAAGCCAACCTCGGGTCACAACTTAGCATTTTTAATACGGGCTCGTTCGCCTGGGCGCGCCCTCACCCGAACGACCCACCCGAACGAGTTCACACGGGCGCCCTCAAATGACTCGCCCGAACGACCGAAACGAACCGACAAGGGAGAGACGGGAAAACGAGCTGCACAAACGTGCACAGAGCAAACCTCGGGTCACAACTTAGCATTTTTGATACGGACTCGTTCGCTTGGGTGCGCCCTCGCCAAATGACCCGCCCAAATGAGTTCACATTGGCGCCCTCAAACGACCCGCCCGAACGATTTTGCATGGGCGCCCGAACAACCGAAACGAACCGACAAGGGAGAGCCGGGAAAACAAGCTGCACGAACGTGCACAAAGCCAACCTTGGGTCACAACTTAGCATTTTTGATATGGGCTCGTTCGCCCGGGCGCGCCCTCGCCTGAACGACCCGCCCGAACGAGTTCACTTGGGTGCCCTCAAACGACCCGCCCAAACGACCGAAACAAAGCGACATGGGATATTCGGGCAAACGAGCTGCACGAACGTGCACAAAGCAAACCTCGGGTCACAACTTAGCATTTCTGATACGGATTCGTTCGCCCGGGTGCGCCCTCGCCCGAACGAGTTCACACGGGCGCCCTCAAATGACCCGCCCAAACAATTTTGCATGGGCGCCCGAATGACCGAAATGTACCGACAAGGGAGAGTCGGGCAAACGAGCTACACGAACGTGCACAAAGCCAACCTCAGGTCACAACTTAGCATTTTTGATATGGTCCCGTTCGCCCGGGCGCGCCCTCGCTCGAATGACCCGCCCGAACGAGTTCACATGGGCGCCCTCAAACGACCCGCCCGAACGACCGAAACGAAGTGACAAGGGAGAGCTAGGAAAACGAGCTGCACAAACGTGCACAAGCCAACCTCAGGTCACAACTTAGCATTCTTGATACGGGCTCGTTTGCCCGGGCGCACCTTCGCCTGAGTGACCCACCCGAACGAGTTCGCATGGGCGCCCTCAAACGACCTGCCTGAGCGACCCGCCCAAACGAGTTCACACGGGCGCCCTCAATCGACCTGCCCGAATGACCCCCCCGAACGAGTTCACACGGGCGCCCTCAAACGACTCACTCGAACGATTTTTCATGGGTGCCCGAACGACTGAAATGAAGCGACAAGGTAGAGCCAGGCGAACGAGCTACAAGAACATGCACAACGCCAACCTCAGATCACAACTTAGCATTTTTGATACGGGCTCGTTCGCCCGGGCACGCCCTCGCCCAAATGACCCGTATGAATGAGTTCACATGGGCGCCCTCAAATGACCCGCCCGAACGAGTTCACACGGGCGCCCTGAAACGACCCGCCCGAACGAGTTCACACGGTCGCCCTCAAACGATCCACCCGAACGAGTTCACACGGGCGCCCTCAAACGACCTGCCCGAACAACCCGCTTGAACAAGTTCACACGGGCGCCCTCAAATGACCCGCCTGAACGATTTTGAATGGGTGCCTGAACAACCGAAACGAAGTGACAAGGGAGAGCCAGGAAAATGAGCTGCACGAACATGCACAAAGCCAACCTCGGGTCACAACTTAGGATTTTTGATACGGGCTCGTTCACCCGGGCGCACCCTCGCCCGAACGAGTTCACACGGGCGTCGTCAAACGACCCACCCGAACGCGTTTTCACAGACGCCCTCGCCCGACCCGCCTGAACGGGTTTTCACGGACGCCCTCGCCCGACCCGCTCGAACAACCCACCCGAACGGGTTTGCACGGACACCCTCGCCTGAACGACCCGTCCGAATGGGTTTGCACGGATGTCCTCGCTCGACCCGCCCGAACATTTTTGCACGAACGACCTCGCCTGAACGAGTTTACACGAGCGCCCTAAAATGACCCGCCCAAACGAGTTTAAATGGGAAATGACCCGCCCGAACTAGTGTTTACATGGCAAACGACCCGCTCAAACGAGTTTACATGGGCTCCGACACACGACCAAAACGAAGTCACAAGGGAGATTTAGGCAAACGGGCAGCACGATCGTGCACAAGGCCCACCCCCTTCACAACTTAGCATTTTTTATACGGCCACGTCTGCCCTGGGCGCCATCACACGACACGACATGACACGACCCAACCCGTTTGCATGGGCACCCACACATGACACGTCCCGACCCGCCGGAACGAAATTTCGGGTTTCCATGGGTGCACGACCCGAACGAAATTTCGGGGTTTCCGTTGGCGCACGACCCGAATGAAGGCACGAGGGAGCATCAAGCAAACGGGCCACATGAACATGCAGAAGGCATACGGGCCGTCATGACTTAGCATTTTTAGCACGCCCACGTGTGCCCGGGCACCCACACATGGCACGACACAGCCCGACCGGCCTTATTCGAGCTGACCCGACCCGTCCGAACGCGTTTGCACGGGCACCCACACACAACACGACACGACCCGACCCAAACAAAATTTGTGGTTTCCTTGTATGCACAACCTGAACGAAATTTGGGGTTTCCATGGGTGCGCGACCTGAACGAAGGCACAAGGCAACGTCGAGCAAACGGGCCGCACGAACGTGTAGAAGGCACACGGGGGGTCATGACTTAGCATTTTTGGCACTGCCACATGTGCCCGAGCACCCACGCACGGCACGACCCGACCCGCCTGAACGAAGGCACGACGGAGCATTGGGAAAATGTTCCCGAGCACCCACCCGCAGCACGGCATGACCCGACCCCACTCGACTCGCCCGAATGCCTTTTTGCGGGTACCCACTCACGACATGACCTGACCTTCCCGAAGGAAATTTGGGGTTTCCATGGGTGCACGACCCGAACGAAGGCCCGAGGGAGCGTCGAGCAAACGGGCCGCACGAATGTGCAGAAGGCACACGGGCGGTGACGACTTAGAATTTTTGGCACGGCCATGTGTGCTGGGGCACCCACACATAGCACGGCACGACCCAACCTGCCCTGGGTGAGCCGACCCGAATCGCCCGAACGAAATTTGGGGTTTCCATGGGTGCACGACCCGAACAAAGAAGGCACATGGGCAGTCATGACTTGGCATTTTCGGCACGCCCACGTGTGCCCGCGCACCCCCACACATGGCATGGCACGGGATGACCCGGCCCGCCCGAAGGAAATTTGGGGTTTGAACGGGCGCACGACCCGAACAAATGCACGAGGGTAGGAATATCTTTGACTCTAATACATAAATATACCTGGGGCAACATGCCCTTAATATCTTCAACATTTTCTTTTGACTCTTTATAACACTTTAACATGTGATAGGCCTATTTCAATGAGCAAGAAACTAAATGACAAATATAATATATATATATATATATATATATATATATATATATATATATATATATATATATATATATATATATATATATATATCTATATATATATATATATATATTTATTTATTTCCTTGAATAAATACAAATATCAAAAGTACATTTATGAAGACCGAACCCAGTTACACTTTCTTCAACATCCCCTCTCAACTAGGGAGGTATTCATAAATCATTACAAGGTGTTTGGCTATTTTTCAATCTTGAATAATTCACATAAGAGAAACCGGATTGGCAACCCATCTGTTATAGCATCATATTAGCCAACATTGTTCATAGCAAGGCCTTGACTAACAACTTTATCTCTCATAATACCAGAGCACAATGTTGGCGAGGCCAATGGCTTATAAACACCTTGGTCATTGTCTCTAAAGGTACATACCCACCCAGGTGTTCCCTGAGTATGACCTTCCAGGAAAATTCTTGTCTTGGGTTCCCATCCCTCAAAGAATATCGCTCCTCTTGCCCACTCTTGTCTTGGGTGCCCTGCACATCCTCAAAGAGCATCAGATGCCAAATGATTGCCCAATCCTCTGGTTATTTCTTGCCAACTAAAGACAAGAATGTTGTGTCTATCTCTTCCCCTTGATTGGGGAAGACATGCCCAAGTTTCCTCTGACAAGGAACTTGCCCAAGCTCCTTTGTATTTGGTAACTTGTTAGAACTCGCTCTTAGCTAGGGACTTGTCCATTCATCAACAACGTCTTCTTCGTGGGTCCTTCAGCCTCTTGATCTCCTTCTTTCCTTCGATGTCATGAAGTCTTTGTTTGAACTTCTTCTTGGTAGGGTACCGACCATCGATCACTTTCCCGCCTGGTTTGTCATGTCATTGCTCCCTTCGTGGAAAGTGGCCTTCTTGATATATATCAGGTCCTTTTTGTCATCTAGCTACTCCTTTGTCACCTTGTCTATCCTTCATAACACTTATCACATGGATGCTTAGTTGTACACACCCCATTCCAATAATCTGCCGCATCCCTTCGTGTGCACCATCGCACCCATGGGTCGGCTCCAACACCTCACCGATTACACCCGTCACCGCACGACACACACCTTACCGCATCCTGACTCATCCGAACATGGTCACCTCTTTCATCCAGGCACGCAATAAGGGTCGCCCGCGCGCCTTTCGTCGGTAGCTCACCCATCGTGCAGGTATCAAGGGACGTGCGCCATCCCCAACAGGCGCGAGCAACATGGGAACCCTGCGTGTCACGCCCCGAGGCCTACAGTACTCCTTCAGCCGTACTTGGCGAGGTGCGCGCCACCGAACACTTTCTTTTCACCAATACTTATGTTCATGGGCTACGCCTAACCATTAGTCTACTTAGTTTGTTTTTCGCAACCAAGTATTATTATGTTTCCTTTATGCCAATGAACACCCATACACATTCATTATCATCAGCAATTATACATGAAGAACACAATTGCACAGTGTAAAGGGAGGGGCAACTCCCTGAACAATGAGTCTGCTCGAATATAATATATTATTCAATTCTACAATGTTTACGAGGCTTTTACCCTTTTGTTCCACACGAGATTTTTGTGCTCGTTGAGCTCATCTTAGGACACTTGCGTTATCTTTTAACAGATGTGCCGCCCCAGCCAAACTCCCCACTTGACAATGTGTTTTGCCCGGATCGACCCGCCGAAACGTGCCTTAAGGCCAAAAACAGGGGTAGTGCCCCGTCTCCGCCCCACGGAATAAGTAAAATAACGTTAAAAGTAATGGTATTTCACTTGCACCAAAAACGGCTCCCACTTATTCTACACCTCTCAAGTCATTTCATAAAGTTGGACTAGAGTCAAGCTCATCAGGGTCTTCTTTTCCCAATGATTCTTCCAAACCCGTTCCCTTGGCTGTAGTTTTGTTAGATAGTAAATAGGGATAGTGGGAATCTCATTAATCCATTCATGCGCATCACTAATTGGATGATGAGGCATTTGGCTACCTTAAGAGAGTCATAGTTACTCCCGCCGTTTACCCGCGCTTAGTTGAATTTCTTCACTTTGACATTTAGAGCACTGGGCAGAAATCACATTGCGTCAGGATCCGCAGGGACCATTGCAATGATTTGTTTTAATTAAACAATCGGATTCCCCTTGTCCGTACTAGTTCTGAGTCGATTGTTCGATGCCTAGGGAAAAGCCGGGGGCATTCTACGCCTGTAGCCCAATCGGCACGCGACTGCCCGCCCTCGCCGCGAGAGCAGCTCGAGCAGACTACCGATAGCCCATGAGTTGAGGGCGCAATCCCATAGGCCCAACCCTTAGAGCCAATCCTTTTCCCGAAGTTACGGATCCGTTTTGCCGACTTCCCTTACCTACATTGTTCTATTGACCAGAGGTTGTTCACCTTGGAGACCTGATGCGGTTATGAGTACGACCGCGCATGAATGGTACTCGGTCCTCCAGATTTTCAAGGGCCACCGAGGGCGCACCGGACACCGCAAGACGTGCGGTGCTCTTCCAGCTGCTGGACCCTATCTCCGGGTGAACCGATTCCAGGGTGGGCAAGCTGTTAAAAAGAAAAGATAACTCTTCCCGGGGCCCCCAACGATGTCTCTGGATTTCCTAATGTTGCCGCCTGCCGCCATGTCCCAGTTCGGGAATATTAACCTGATTCCCTCTCGATGCTCGTGCAGAGTGCACCCTTGATACAAGGCTTCCCAATCTCTTAGGATTGACTAACCCATGTCCAAGTGCTCTTCACATGGAACCTTTCCCCACTTCAGTCTTCAAAGTTCTCATTTGAATATTTTCTACTACCACCAAGATCTGCACCGGGAGCTGATCCACCCAATCTCATGCCCGATTTTCTCAACGACCCCCGTGTCCTCCTACTCATCGGAGCCAGGCAATTGCTCCGACGGTTGAGTATAGGTTGCGCGCTTCAGCACCATCCATTTTCGAGGCTAGTTGATTCGGCAGGTGAGTTGTTACACACTCCTTAGCAGATTTCGACTTCCATGACCACCATCCTGCTGTCGTAATCAACCAACACCCTTTGTGGGATCTAGGTTAGCGCGTAATTCAACACCGTAACTCGACTTTCGGTTCATCCCGCATCACCAGTTTTGCTTACCAAAAATGGCCCACTTGGAGCTATCGATTCCATGGCACAGCTCAATGGAGCAGCCGCACCCTCTTACCTATTTAAAGTTTGAGAATAGGTCGAGGGCGTTACACCCACAAAGCCTCTAATTATTTGCTTTACCCGATAAAACTCGTGCATGAGCTCTAGCTATCCTGAGGGAAACTTTGGAGGAAACCAGCTACTTGATGGTTCGATTAGTCTTTCGCCCCTATACCCAAGTCAGACGAACGATTTGCACATCAGTATTGCTACGATCCTCCACCAGAGTTTCCTCTGGCTTCACCCTGCTCAGGCATAGTTCAGAATCTTTCGGGTCCCAGTAGGTGTGCTCGCACTTGAACCCTTCGCATAAGCTCAAGGTCGGTCGACGATGCACCCCCCCAGAGAGGTGATCTCGCCCGTCAGCTTCCTTGCGCCTCGCACATTTTCAAACCCGCCGACTCCCACACATGTTAGACTCCTTGGTTCGTGTTTCGAGACGGGTCGAATGGAAAGCCCGCCAACCAACACCATGAGCGCGCAGGTGCACACAGCCTGCCACACGGGCACATGCTTCATTCCTCGACCACCGCAGCGACAAACCGACAGGCAGTAATCCACCCGCGCTTGTGACGATGCAGTAGCCCGTGTTGTTTTGCACATCAAGTTGAGCGACGGACCAGCCTGAGCCGTTCCACATCCGACCGAGACGCATCGACAGCCTCCATCCACTTCCTTCCCAGCAATTTCAAGCGCTCTTTAACTCTCTTTTCAAAGAACTTTTCATCTTTCTCTCGCGGTACTTGTTCGCTATTGGTCTCTCGCCCGTATTTAGCCTTGGACGGAATCTACCACCCAATTAGGGTTGCATTCCCAAACAACCCGACTCGCCGACAACGCCTCATGATGCGGCAGGGTCCCGGGCCGACGGGGCTGTCACCCTCTCAGGCGCCCCCTTCCAAGGGACTTGGCCCAGGTCCGCCGCTGAGGACACTTCTACAGACTAAAATTCAGGCAGCGCCACCGCTTGATTTTCATGCTGGGCTCTTCCCGATTTGCTCGGCGCTACTAGGGGAATCCTTGTAAGTTTATTTTCCTCCGCTTAATTATATGCTTAAACTCAGCGGGTGTTCTCGCCTGAGCTGGGGTCGCAAAGTTGGAGCTAAATCTGCCCTACCCCATGGGAGGAAAAGAGAGAGCAAAGCAAGTTCGAGCAATGCCACACAAAGCCCACATCGGCTAATGCCGACTGCCCATCCAAGGGGACAATATCACCGCTCGCCGACGTACGACACGAAACATCGCTTGAGGTACCGCACTGCACGAGGCACGGACGACCAGCTCGCCGACGTAGGGAGTGGGTTTGAATGGGATGCGACGCCCAGACAGACGTGCCCTCGACCGAGGCCTCGGGCACAAATTGCATTCAAAAACTCAATGATTCACGGGATTCTGCAATTCACACTAAGTATCGCATTTCGTTACGTTCTTCATCGTAACAAGAGCTGAGATATCTATTGCCGAGAGTCGTTTCCACGTGTATTACCGAAAAATCGGCCACAAAACTGAATAGGGGCACCCCCCACAACAAATGTAAGGCCAAGGGGCAAAAGGAGGAAAAACGTACGAGAGAAAGAGAAACAAAGGTGTCTAACCCCCTCATAGGGGGAGGCTCGAACAAAGGACAATATCCCCACACCCCACGCCCTCGCAAAAACGGGGGAAATGCGTGGAACAACGATCGAGAAGGACTAGGGTGGCCACCCCGGGAGCTCGCACTGCTTTTAGCCCTTCCCCGAAACCAGCCCACAATGATTCCCCCTTTGCTCCGTAGAGTTAGGGACCGAAAGGAAGAAAAGGGTAGAAAACAAAGCACAAACAAGGCACAAGCCTCCCAAAGCCCCTTGCCTTCGGCAAAAGGGGGGAACTAAAGGGGACAACAATCAAGAAGGACTAGGGTGGCCACCCCGGGAGCTGGCACTGCGTTTCGTCCTTCCGGAACACCAATCCACAACAATCCCACCTTTTCTCCGTAATGCTAGGGACCACGAGGAAGAAGGGAAGAAAACAACAAGATAGAAAGGGAGATATCAACCATGGCTACCGGCTCACAAGGGGAGGCTTCAAACAGAGAACAAGCTTCCCCAACCCCGTGCGTTTGCAAAAAGGGGGGAACTGCAGGGGACAACGATCGAGAAGGACTAGGGTGGCCACCCTGGGAACTCGCACTGCTTTTCATCCTTCCCGAACACCAATCCACAACAATCCCACCTTCTCTCCGTAAAGCTAGGGGCCGAAAGGAAGAAGGGAAGAAAACAACATGAAAGAAAGAGAGATATCGAATGCGTCCACAAGGTCACAGGGGAAGGCTCAAACAGAGAACAAGCCTCCCCACCGCCATGCCTTCGCAAAAAGGGGGGGCACTATAGGGTACGACAATCGAGAAGGACTAGGGTGGCCACCCTCAGAACTCGCACTACTTTTCGTCCTTCCTAAACACCAATCCACAACAATCCCACATTTTCTTCGTAAAGCTAAGGGGCCAAAAGCAAGAAGGGCAGAAAACGACAGGAAAACAAGAGATATCAAACGTGGCTACTGGCTCAAATAGAGAACAAGCTTCCCAAACCCCGCGCCTTCAGAAAAATGGGGGAACTGTAGCGGACGGCGATCGAGAAGAACTAGGAAGGAGAAGCTCTCGATTCCACGTCGCGGCTCAATGGAGCAGCCACACCCTCTTACCTATTTAAAGTTTGAGAATAGGTCGAGGGCGTTATGCCCCCGATGCCTCTAATCATTTGCTTTACTCGATAAAACTTGTGCGTGAGCTCCAGCTATCCCGAGGGAAACTTCGGAGGAAACCGGCTACTAGATGGTTCGATTAGTCTTTCGCCCCTATTCCCAAGTTAGACGAACGATTCGCCTCCACCAGAGTTTCCTCTGGCTTCGCCCTGCTAAGGCATAGTTCACCATCCTTCGGGTCCCAACAGGTGTGCTCGCACTCGAACCCTTCAGCTTCCTTGTGCCTCGCAGGTTTTCAAACCCGCCGACTCGCACACATGTTAGACTCCTTGGTCCGTGTTTCAAGACGGGTCGAATGGAAGGCCCGCCAACCAACACCATGAGCGCCGAGGTGCACACGGCCCGCCAAAAGGGCGCACACTTCGTTCCTCGACCACCGCAGTGGCAAACCAATAGGTAGTAATCCACCCTTGCTTGTGATGATGCAGCAGCCCATGTTGGTTTGCACCTCAAGTCGAGCGGTGGACCAGCCTGAGCCGTTCCACATCCGACCGAGACGCATCGACAGCCTCCATCTGCTTCCCTCTCGGCAATTTCAAGCACTCTTTAACTCTCTTTTCAAAGTCTTTTTCATCTTTCCCTCGCGGTACTTGTTCGCTATCGGTCTCTCGCCTGTATTTAGCCTTGGATGGAATTTACCACCCAATTAGGGTTGCATTCCCAAACAACCCGACTCGTCGACAACGCCTCGTGATGCGGCAGGGTCTCGAGCTGACGGGGCTATCACCCTCTCAGGCGCCCCCTTCCAAGGGACTTAGCCCAGGTCCACTGCTAAGGATGCTTCTATAGACTACAATTAAGGGAGCGCTGCCGCCTGATTTTCATGCTGGGCTCTTCCCGATTCACTCGCCGCTACTAGGGGAATCCTTGTAAGTTTCTTTTCCTCCACTTAATAATATGCTTAAACTCAGTGGGTGTTCTCGCCTGAGCTGGGTTCGCAAAGTTGGAGCTAAATCCGACCTACCCCATGGGAGGACAAGAGAGAGTAAAGAAAGTTCGAGTGATGCCACACAAAGCCCGCATCGGCTAACGCCGACTACCCATCCAAGGGGACAAGATCACCGCTCGCCGATGCATGCCACGAAACATCACTTGAGGTATTTCAGTTGACCGCACCGCACGGGGCACGGACGACTAGCTCCGCTACTCCCTAGCATATTGCAGGGAGCGCGTTTGAATGGGATGCGACGCCCATAAAGACGTACCCTCGAACGAGGCCTTGAGCTTGTGTTCAAAAACTCTATGATTCACAGGATTCTGCAATTCACACTAAGTATCAGATTTCGCTACGTTCTTCATCGTAACAAGAGCCAAGATATCTGTTGCCGAGAGTTGTTTCCACGTGTATTACCGAAAAATCAGCTACAAAACTGAATAGGGGCACCCCGCACAACAAATGTAAGGCCAAGGGGAAAAAGGAGAAAAAACGCACGAGAGAAAGAGAAACAAAGGTGTCTAACCCCCTCACAGGGGGAGGCTCGAACAGAGGACAATCTCCCCTAGCCCCACACCCTCGAAAAAAGGGGGGAAATGCATGGAACATCGATCGAGAAGGACTAGGGTGGTCACCCCGGGAGCTCGCACTGCTTTTAGCCCTTCCCCGACACCAGCCCACAACGATTCCCCCTTTTCTCCGTAGAGTTAGGGACCGAAAGGAAGAAAAGGGTAGAAAACAAAGCACAAACAAGGCACAAGCCTCCCAAATCCCCTTGCCTTCGGCAAAATGGGGGAACTGAAGGGGACGACGATCAAGAAGGACTAGGGTGGCCACCCCGGGAGCTCGCACTGCGTTTCGTCCTTCCGGAACACCAATCCAAAACAATCCCACCTTTTCTCCGTAACGCTAGGGGCCACGAGGAAGAAGGGAAGAAAACAACAAGAGAGAAAAGGATATATCAACCGTGGCTACCGGCTCACAAGGGGATGCTTCAAATAGATAACAAGCTTCCCCAACACTGTGCCTTCACAAAAAGGGGGGAATTGCAGGGGACGATGATCGAGAAGGAGTAGGCTGGCCACCCTGGGAACTCGAACTGCTTTTCGTCCTTCCCGAACACCAATCCAAAACAATCCCACCTTTTCTCCGTAAAGGTAGGGGCCGAAAGGAAGAAGGGAACAAAACAACATGAAAGAAAGAGAGATATCGAGCACGTCCACCGGCTCACAGGGGGAGGCTCAAACAGAGAACAAGCTTCCCCACCCCGTGCCTTCACAAAAAGGGGGGAACTGTAGGGGATGACGATCGAGAAGGACTAGGGTGGCCACCCTCAGAACTTGTACTGCTTTTCGTCCTTCCTGAACACCAATCCACAACAATCCCACCTTTTCTTCGTAAAGCCAAGGGGCCAAAAGCAAGAAGGGAAGAAAACAATAGGAAAGCAAGAGATATCAAACGTGGC
>CM062820.1:352578426-352593426 GCA_031772625.1 Pinus tabuliformis | reverse complement strand
GATGATAAATAATTTTCCCCTACGGCCACCTCCACGTAAAGGAGGGAGGTCAAAGCGATCCAACTCGAAATCCTTCTTGCAAATAGCCCCCACCATCGATGTAGCAAGCCTCTTCCCCATTGGACCACGAGCGCATACACAATTGAAACAACAAGTGCCCCCCAACCCTCCCCTCCCCGCAGAGAGGCCACCTAGGAGTCCACCCGGACAGCAACAACGATGGACCTCGATCGCATAATCACCTGCGGCAGCCTCAATGCAAAGGAAACGGAAGGAAACAAAACAACAAGACCAACCGAGCCCACAACCTCTCTTAGAAATGTGCCCCTTTGACCCTCCATGCCACGCACCAAGGCCACCTAGGAGTCCACCCCCGATAGCAGAAATGGTGGACCTCGATCACTTAACCGCCTGCGGAAACCACGATGCGAAGGCAAAGGAAGGAAATAAATGCAAATCAAGAGGCTTTCTCCACAATACAAGAACATATCCAAATAAGAGGAGGTATCGGGCAGCCTCGCACCCCCGCACCCTATGCACAGGAAACCTAGGAGATTTCCCACAGCTTTACTGACTAGACGATGAATACTTTTCCCCTACGGCCACCTCCATGTAAAGGAGGGAGGTCGAAGCATTCCACCTCAAAATCCTTCTTCCAGATAGCCCCCACCATCGACATAGCAAGCCTCCTCCGCATTGGACCAGGAGCACATACACAATTCGAACAACAAATTCCCTTAAACGTTGTGACTTAACATTTCCAGCCGCAAAAGCCAAACACGCGCGCAAGATGCAAGGGAAAAGCTGACCCCTCGATCAAACATATGGGCCAACACATCTATCAAAACCTCAAAGCCAACACAACCATGAACGATGTGCACTTTGAAAGGAATGCCAACCCTTGACTTTACAATAAGGATAACAGCGCCTCACATCGCCCGACGGAAAAAGCAAGCAAGAGGGAGGCCAGGTGGTTTACAACCAAAACCCTTCCACTTCCCTCTTAAATGTATGCATCTCAACCGACAATGCCAACACGGAAAGAGCACAAGCACAAGACACCGACACCATAAACAGCCGAACAATGAAGAGGCTAGCCATCACAAGGAGCCATACCACAACAACCCATACAACTCCCAAAACTTGGAGCTGAAGGGGAATTATTCACATATGCCTCCCGGGACAAGCATGGCCAACATTACCACTCATGCGCTATCGAGTGGGTATGGAGAGAAGATGAAAATCGGACACCCTACAAATGACCCAAGGCCATTCTTGAGGCAAACCCTAAAAACCAACTAAATTACCAACCCATCTTTCACATGAAAAGCAAAACCCTCCACACCAAATAGGGAGGAGGTGAACAATATTACGAGGAGCCAATTTCAATGGAGCCTCAAATGGCTGCCCAGCCCAATCAAAATTCTCTATTCACAACAACTGAGGGGCACGATAGTGACATAGGCAACGACGGAGTTTTGGGGCTTCCATCTGGGACCGCAACAACGAAGGTTCAAAGGAGCGCCAAGAAAACTTGCCACATTCTTATCGTTGGGATGGGAAAGAGGGACTGGGATGAGCATGGCCCACATTACCACTCATGTGCTACTGAGCGGGGATGGAGAGAAGACTAAAATCGACCGCCCTATAAATGACCCAAGGCCATCGTTTGGGCAAACCCAACAAAGCAACTCAATTACCAACCCACCTTTCACACGGAAAGAAAACCTGTCACCGGTATCTTCTGGAGGGGCACGAGGGGGACCAGGACGAGCCAAGGAGCCACACCACAACAACCCATACAGCACCAAGAACTTAGAGAGAAGAAGGGGAATTGTTCATGTATGCCTCCCGGGACGAGCATTGCCGACATTACCGCTCATGTGCTACCGAGTGGGGATGGAGAGATGATGAAAATCGGACACCCTACAAACGACCCAAGGCCATCGTTCAGGCAAACCCAAAAACACAACTCGATTACCAACCCACCTTTCACATGGAAAGAAAACCTGTCGCTGGTATCATCTGGAGGGTCACAAGGGGACCAAGACGAACTAGGGAGTCAAACCACAACAACCCCTACAGCTCCAAGAACGTAGAGAGCAATTGTCCACATATGCCTCCTGGGACGAGCATGGGCAACATTAGCGCTCATGCGCTACCGAGTGGGGATGGAGAGAAGATGAAAATCGGCCACCCTACAAATGACCCAAGGCCATCATTCAGGAAAACGTGAAAACACAACTCGATTACCAACCCACCTTTCACACGGAAAGAAAACCTGTCGCTGGTATCATCTGGAGGGGCACTCGGGGACTAGGACGAGCCAGGGAGCCACACCACAACAACCCATACAACTCCAACAGCTTGGAGAGTGGAAGGGTAATTGTTCACGTATGCCTCCTAGGACGAGCATGGCCAACATTACTGCTCATGTGCTACTGAGTGGGGATGGAGAGAAGATGAAAATCGGCTGCCCTACAAATGACCCAAGGCCATTTTTCAGGAAAACACGAAAACACAACTCGATTACCAACCCACCTTTCAAAAAGAAAGAAAACCTGTAGCTGGTATCATCTGGACGGGCACTCGGGGACCAGGACGAGCCAGGGAGCCACACCACAACAACCCATACAGCTCCAAGAACTTGGAGAGCGGAAGGGGAATTGTTCACATATGCCTCCCAGGCCAAGCTTGGCCATCATTACTGCTCATGCGCTACTGAGTGGGGATGGAGAGAAGATGAAAATCGGCCACCCTACAAACAACCCAAGGCCATTGTTCACGCAAACCCGAAAACACAGCTCGATTACCAACCCACCTTTCACACGGAAAGAAAACCTGTCGCTGGTATGATTTGGAGGGGAACGCGGGGACTAGGACGAGCCAAGGAGCCACATCACAACAACCCATACAACTTCGAGAACTTTGAGAGTGGAAGGGGAATTGTTCACATATCATGGCCAACATTATCGCTCATGCGCTATCGAGTGGGAATGGAGAGGAGATGAAAATCGATCACCCTACAAACGACCCAAGGCCATCGTTCAGGCAAACCCAAAAACACAACTTGATTACCAACCCACCTTTCACACGGAAAGAAAACCTGTCACTGGTATCATCTGGATGGGCACTCGGGGACCAAGATGAGCTAGGGAGCCACACCACAATAGCCCATACATCTCCAACGACTTGGAGAGCGGAAGGGGAATTGTTCACGTATGCCTCCCAGGACGAGCATGGCCAACATTACCGCTCTTGCGCTACCGAGTGGGGATGGAGAGAAGATGAAAATCGGCGGCCCTACAAATGACCCAAGGCCATCATTCAGGAAAACTCGAAAGCACAACTCGATTACCAACCCACCTTTCACACGGAAAGAAAACCTGTCGTTCGTATCATCTGGAGGGGCACACGGGGACCAGGACGAGCCAGGGAGCCACACTACAACAGCCCATACAGCTCCAAGAACTTGGAGAGCAGAAGGGTAATTGTTCACATATGCCTCCCAAGACGAGCATGGCCAACATTACCGCTCATGCGCTACAGAGTGGGGATGGAGAGAAGATAAAAATCCGCAACCCTACAAATGACACAAGGCCATCCTTCAGGCACACGCGAAAACACAACTCGATTACCAACCCACCTTTCACACGGAAAGAAAACCTGTCACTGGTATCATCTGGAGGGGCGCATCAGCGGCCCTACAAATTACCCAAGGCCATTGTTCAGGCACACGCGAAAACACAACTCGATTACCAACCGACCTTTCACACAGAAAGAAAACCTGTCGCTGGTATCATCTGGAGGGGGGCAAGGGGGACCAGGACGAGCAAGGGAGCCACACCACAATAGCCCATATAGCTCCAAGAACTTGGAATGCAGAAGGGGAATTGTTCACATATGCCTTCCAAGACGAGCATGGCCAACATTACCGCTCATGCGCTACTGAGTGGCGATGGAGAGAAGATTAAAATCGGCCACCCTACAAACGACCCAAGGCCATCGTTCAGGAAAATGTGAAAACACAACTCAATTACCAACCCACCTTTCACACGGAAACAAAACCTGTCACTGGTATCATCTAGAGGGGCGCGAGGGGGACCAGGACGAGCAAGGGAGCCACAACACAATTGCCCATACAGCTCCAAGAACTTGGAAAGCAGAAGGGGAATTGTTCACATATGCCTCCCAAGACGAGCATGGCCAACATTACCGCTCATGCGCTACTGAGTGGGGATGGAGAGAAGATGAAAATCGGCCACCCTACAAACGACCCAAGGCCATCATTCAGGAAAACGCAAAAACACAACTCAATTACCAACCCACCTTTCACACGGAAACAAAACCTATCATTGGTATCATCTAGAGGGGAGCGAGGGGGTCCAGGACAAGCAAGGGAGCCACACCACAACAACCCATACAGCTCCAAGAACTTGGAAAGTAGAAGGGGAATTGTTCACATATGCCTCCCAAGACGAGCATGGCCAACATTATCGCTCAGGCGCTACCGAGTGGGGATGGAGAGAAGATGAAAATCAGAAACCCTACAAACGACCCAAGGCCATCATTCAGGCAAATGTGAAAACACAACTCAATTACCAATCCACCTTTCACACGGAAAAAAAACTTGTCGCTCGGATCATCTGGAATTTGCATGGGCCCCCGCATGACCGAAATGAAGCGACAAGGGAGATTCGTGCAAACGGGTAGCACGAAAATGAACAAAGACAACCTCGGGTCACAACTTAGCATTTTTTATATGGGTTCGTTGGCTCGTGCGTGCCTTCACCCGAACAAATTTGCATGGGTGCCCGCACAACCGAAATGAAGCGACAATGGAGAGCCGGGCAAATGAGTTGCACGAACAAGCACAAAGCCAACCTCGGGTCACAACTTAGCATTTTTTGATACAGGCTCGTTCGCTCGGGCACGCCCTCGCCCGAACGACCCGCCTGAACGAGTTCACATGGACGCCCTCAAACGACCAACCCGAACGACTTTTCTTGGGCACCCGAAAGACCGAAACGAAGCGACAAGGGAGAGCCAGGAAAACGAGCCGCACGAACGTGCACACAGCCAACCTCGGGTCACAACTTAGCATTTTTGATATGGGCTCGTTCACCCGGGTGCGCCCTCGCCCGAACAAGTTCACACGGGTGCCCTCAGATGACCCAACCGAACGATTTTGCATGGGTGCTCGAACGACCGAAACGAAGCGACAAGGGAGAGCTAGGGAAATGAGCTGCACGAACGTGCACAAAGCCAACTTCGGGTCACAACTTAGCATTTTTGATACGGGCTCGTTCGCCCGGGCATGCCCTCGCCCAAACGACCCACCCGAGCGAGTTCACATGGGCGCCCTAAAACAACCCACCCGAACGACCGAAACGACGCGACAAGGGAGAGCCGAGCAAACGAGCTGCACGAACGTGCACAAAGTCAACCTCGGGTCACAAGTTAGAATTTTTGATACGGGCTCGTTCGCCCGGGCGTGCCCTCGCCTGAATGACCCGCCCGAACGAGTTCACACGGGCGCCCTCAAACGACCCATCTGAACGATTTTGCATGGGTGCCTGAACGACCGAAACGAAGCGATAAGGGAGAGCCGGGAAAATGAGCTACACGAACATGAACAAAGCCAACTTCGGGTCACAACCTAGCTTTTTTGATATGGGCTCGTTCACCCGGGCGCGCCCTCGCTCGAACGACCTGCCCGAACGAGTTCACATGGGCGCCCTGAAACGACCCGCCCGAACGACCGAAACGACGCGACAAGGGAGAGTCGGGCAAACGAGCTGCATGAACGTGCACAAAGCCAACCTCGGGTCACAACTTAGAATTTTTGATACAGGCTCGTTCGCCCGGGCGCGCCCTCGCCCAAACGAGTTCATACGGGCGCCCTCAAAGGACTCGCCCGAATGATTTTGGATGTGTGCCCGAACGACCGAAACGAAGCGACAAGGGAGAGCTAGGAAAAGGAGCTGCACGAACGTGCACAAAGCCAACCTCGGGTCACAACTTAGCATTTTTGATACGGGCTCATTCGCCCGGGCGCGCCCTCGCCCGAACGACCTGCTCGAACGAGTTCACATGGGCGCCCTCAAACGACCCGCCCGAACGACCGAAACGAAGTGACAAGGGAGAGCCGGGAAAACGAGTTGTACGAACGTGAAAAAAACCAACCTCGGTCACAACTTAGCATTTTTGATACAGACTTGTTCGCCCGGGCGCGCCCTCGCTCGAATGACCCGCCCGAAAGAATTCACACGGGCGCCCTCAAACGACCCGCCCGAACGATTTTGCATGGGCGCCCGAACGACTGAAACGAACCGACAAGGGAGAGCTGGGAAAACGAGCTGCATGAATGTGCACAAAGCCAACCTCGGTTCACAACTTAGCATTTTTTATATGGGCTCGTTCGCCCAGGCGTGCCCTCACCCGAACGAGTTCACACGGGCGCCCTCAAATGATCTTCCCGAACGACCGAAACGAACCGACAAGGGAGATCTGGGCAAACGAGTTGCACGAACATGCACAAAGCCAACCTCGGGTCACAACTTAGCATTTTTGATACGGGCTCATTCGCCTGGGCGCGCCCTCGCCCGAACGAGTTCACACGAGCGCCCTCAAACGACCCGCCCGAACGATTTTGCATGGGCACCCAAACGACCGAAATGAACCAACAAGGGAGAGCCAGGAAAACGAGCTGCACGAACGTGCACAAAGCCAACCTCAGGTCACAACTTAGCATTTTTGATATGGGCTCGTTCTCCCAGGCGTGCCCTCGCACGAACAACCCGCCCGAACGAGTTCACACGGGCGCCCTCAAACGACCCGCCCGAATGACCGAAACGAAGCGACATGGGAGAGCCAGGAAAACAGGTTGCACAAACGTGCACAAAGCCAACCTCGGGTCACAACTTAGCATTTTTGATATGGGCGCATTCGCCCAGCCGAGCCCTCGCCCGAACGACCTGCCCGAACGAGTTCACACAGGCGCTCGAACGACCGAAACGAACCGATAAGAGAGAGCTGGGAAAACGAGCTGCACGAACGTGGAAAAAGCCAACCTCGGGTCACAACTTAGCATTTTTGATACGGGCTCGTTCGCCTGGGCGCGCCCTCGCCCAAACGACCGGCCCAAATGAGTTCACACGGGCGCCCTCATACAACCCGCCCGAACGATTTTTCATGGGTGCCTGAACGACCAAAACGAACCGACAAGGGAGAGCCGGGCAAACGAGCTGCACAAACGTGCACAAAGCCAACCTCGGGTCACAACTTAGCATTTTTGATACAGGCTTGTTCGCTCGGGTGCACCCTCGCCCGAACGAGTTCACACGGGCGCCCTCAAACGATGCGCCCAAACAATTTTGCATGTGCGCACGAACGACCGAAACGAACCAACAAGGGATAGCGGAGCAAACGAGCTGCACGGACATGCACAAAGCAAACCTCGACTCACAACTTAGCATTTTTGATATGGGCTCATTCGCCCGGGTGTGCCCTCAAATGACCCGCCCGAACGACCGAAATGAAGCGACATGGGAGAGACGGGCAAACAAGCTGCATGAACGTGCACAAAGCAAACTTCGGGTCACAACTTAGCATTTTTGATACAGGCTCGTTCGCCTGGGCACGCCCTCGCCCGAACGACCCACTCGTACGATTTCACACGGGCGCCCTCAAACGACCCGCCCGAATGATTTTGCATGGGCGCCCGAACGACCGAAACGAACCGACAAGGGAGAGCCAGGCAAAGGAGCTGGACGAACGTACACAAAGCCAACCTTGGGTCACAACTTAGCATTTTTGATACGGTCTTGTTCGCCTGGGCGCGCCCTCGCCCGAACGACCCGCCAGAACGAGTTCACACGGGTGCCCTCAAACAACCCTCCCGAACGAGCGAAACGAAGCGACAAGGGAGAGCCGGGAAAATGAGCTGCACGAATGTGCACAAGCCAACCTCGGGTCACAACTTAGCATTTTTTATACGGGCTCGTTCACCCAGGCATGCCTTCGTCCGAACGAGTTCACACGGGCGCCCTCAAACGACCTGCCCGAATGAGTTCACAAAAGTGCCCTCAAACGACCTGCCCGAACGACCCACCCAAACGAGTTCACACAGGCGCCCTCAAACGACATGCCCAAACGATTTTTCACGGGTGCCCGAACGACCGAAACGAAGCGACAAGGTAGAGTCGGGAAAACGAGCTGCACGAGCATGCACAAAGCCAACCTTGGCTCGTTTGGCCAGGCACGCCCTTGCCCGAACGACCCGCCTGAACGAGTTCACACGCACGCCCTCAAACGACCCGCCCGAACGAGTTCACATGGGCGCCCTCAAACGACCCCACCCGAACGACCCGCCCAAACGAGTTCACACGGGCGCCCTCAAACAAACCGCCCGAACGAGTTCACACGGGCGCCCTTAAACGACTCGCCTGAACGAGTTCACACGGTCACCCTCAAACGACCTGCCCGAACGAGTTCACACGGCCACCCTCAAATGACCCGCCCGAATGACCCACCCGAACGAGTTCACACAGGCGCCCTCAAACGACCCGCCCGAACGATTTTGCATGGGTGCCCGAACGACCGAAATGAAGCGACAAGGGAGAGTTAGGAAAACGAGCTGCATGAACGTGCACAAAGCCAACCTCGGGTCACAACTTAGCAATTTCGATACGGGCTCGTTCGCCCGGGTGCTCCCTCGTCCGAACAACCCGCCCGAACGAGTTCACACGGGCGCCCTCAAACGACCTGCCCGAACGAGTTCACACGGGCGCCCTCAAACGACCCGCCCGAATGAGTTCACACGGGCGCCCTCAAATGACCCGCCCGAACGAGTTTGCATGGACGCCCTCGCCCGACCCACCTGAACGAGTTTGCATGGATGCCCTCGCCCGACCCACCCGAACGGGTTTGCACGGACGCCCTCGCCTGGACGACCCGCCCGAACGGGTTTGCACGGACGCCCTCGCCCGACCCACTTGAACGTTTTTGCACGGACGACCTTTCCAGACCCGCCCGAATGAGTTTACACGGGCGCCCTCAAACGACCCGCCTGAACGAGTTTACATGGAAAACAACCCCCCGAATGAGTGTTTACATGGAAAACGACCCGCTTGAATGAGTTTACATGGGCTCCGACACACGACCAAAACGAAGTCACAAGGGAGATTCGGGAAAACGGGCAACACGATCTTGCACAAGGCCCACCCCCCTTCACAACTTATCATTTTTTATATGGCCACGTGTGCCCTGGGCGTCGTCACATGACACGACATGACACGACCCGACCCGTTTGCATGGGCACCCACACACGACATGTCCCGGCCCGCCCGAATGAAATTTGGGGTTTCCATGGGCACATGACCCGAACAAAATTTCGGGGTTTCCGTGGGCGCACGACCCGAACGAGGGCACGAGGGAGCATCAGGCAAATGGGCCACATGAACGTGCAGAAGGCAAACGGGCAGTCACGACTTAGCATTTTTGGCACGCCCACGTGTGCCCGGGCACCCACACATGGCACAACACGGCCCGACCGACCTTGTGCAAGCTGACCCGACCCGCCCGAACGCGTTTGCACGGGCACCCACAGATGACACGACACGACCTAACCCGAACAAAATTTGGGTTTCCTTGTATGCACAACCTGAACGAAATTTGGGGTTTCCATGGGTGTGCAACCCGAACGAAGGCACAAGGCAGCGTCGAGCAAACGGGCCGCACGAACGTGTATAAGGCACACGGGGGGTCATGACTTAGCATTTTTGGCACTGCCACATGTGCCCGAGCACCCACGCATGGCACGACCCGACCCGCCCGAACGAAGGCACGACGGAGCGTCGGGAAAACGGGTCGTGCGAACGTGCAAGAGGCACACAGGTGGTCACGCCCTAACATTTTTTGCACGGCCACATGTTCTCGAGCACCCACGGGTGGCACGACATGACCCGACCCCACTCGACTTGCCTGAACGCGTTTGCACGGGCACCCACTCACGACACGACCTGACCCGCCCGAACGGAATTTTGGGTTTCCATGTGTGCACGAACCGAACGAAATTTGGGGTTTCCATGGGTGCATGACCCAAACGAAGGCTCGAGGGAGCGTCGTGCAAACGAGCCGCACGAATGTGTAGAAGACACATGGGCGATGATGACTTAGAATTTTTTGCACGGCCATGTGTGCCGGGGCACCCACACACGGCACGGCACGAACCGACCTACCCTAGGCGAGCCGACCCGAATCGCCTGAACGAAATTTGGGGTTTCCATGGGTGCATGACCCAAACAAAGAAGGCACATGGGCAGTCATGACTTGGCATTTTCGGCACGCCCACGTGTGCCCGCGCACCCCCACACACGGCACGGCACGGGATGACCCGGCCCGCCCGAAGGAAATTTGGGGTTTGAACAGGCGCACGACCCGAACGAAGGCACGAGGGTAGGAATATCTTTGACTCTAATACATAAATATACCTGGGGTAAGATTCCCTTAATACCTTCAACATTTTCTTTTGACTCTTTATAACACTTTAACATGTGCTAGGCCTATTTCAATGAGAAAGAAACTCAATGACAAATATATTATATATATATTTATTTATTTATTTTCTTGAATAAATACAAATATCAAAAGTACATTTATGAAGACCGAACCCAATTACACTTTCTTCAACACCCCCTCTCAACTAGGGAGGTATTCATAAATCATTACAAGGTGTTTGGCTATTTTTCAATCTTGAATAATTCACATAAGAGAAACCGGATTGGCAACCCATCTGTTATAGCATCATATTAGCCAACATTGTTCATAGCAAGGCCTTGACTAACAGCTTTATCTCTCATAATACCAGAGCACAATGTTGGCGAGGCCAATGGCTTATAAACACCTTGGTCATTGTCTCTAAAGGTACATACCCACCCAGGTGTTCCCTGAGTATGACCTTCCAGGAAAATTCTTGTCTTGGGTTCCCATCCCTCAAAGAATATCGCTCCTCTTTCCTACTTTTGTCTTGGGTGCCCTACACATCCTCAAAGAGCATCAGATGCCAAATGATTGCCCAATCCTCTTGTTATTTCTTGCCAACTGAAGAAAAGAATGTTGTGTCTATCTCTTCCCCTTGATTGGGGAAGACATGCCCAAGTTTCCTCTGACAAGGAACTTGCCCAAGCTCCTTTGTATTTGGTAACTTGTTAGAACTCCCTCTTAGCTAGGGACTTGTCCATTCATCAACAACGTCTTCTTCGTGGGTCCTTTAGCCACTTGATATCCTTCTTTCCTTCGATGTCATGAAGTCTTTGTTTGAACTTCTTCTTGGCAGGGTACCGGCCATCGATCACTTTCCCCCTTGGTTTGTCATGTCATTTCTCCCTTCGTGGAAAGTGGCCTTCTTGATATATATCAGGTCATTTTTTTCATCTAGCTACTCCTTTGTCACCTTGTCTATCCTTCATAACACTTATCACATGGATGCTTAGTTGTACTCGCTTGTTCCCGTACTTTGATTTAGTGGCCCTTCATGACTTCATCGTGATATTGCTCTTCATCATGACATATTTGTAGAGTTGAATCGGTTATCTGCACCTTACTATCTCCAAGGCCTTCGTAGGTGTCAAGGGTCCTTTATCTTTTTCTTTCTTTGTCAGAGTTTTCATGCCTTCATTCGAGAGATGTTGAGGAATCTTGTCAAATAGTTATTCTTTGTGACCGCGATGTTCTTCATTTGCTTCTTATTGGATTGATTGGTCAACTACCTTATACTCCTTATGAGATCACTTCTTCATGTTGACCTTTACTCCACTGTAGCACATGCCTCCGTGCATTTCGTTGGCGAAAGAGATCCTTTTATTCTTAATCGTGATTCTAGAACTTTTCCCATGACCCAATCAATATATATGGCGACATGACTTAAACTTTGATGCATACATACCTCACCTTGATTATGCTTTTATCATCGCGGCTTTATTTGATAGTTCTCCTCCATTGGTGTAGCCTTTCTTGCTTCATCTGCTCTCGCCTGTATATCATCCTCTCTTGAATCCCATAAATGGGACCCCCAATGAGACCTCTACCCCCTTTGAAAGAAGACTTTAAGCAAAGAGGTTGACTTAGTCATAGGAGGATCTTCCTTCTTTTGCTTCTTGTCGTCTTCTTTCACTTCTTGAGTTACATGAGCTTCTTCCCTTTTTCTCTTGTTGTTGTTGTCCTTCTTAAGTTAAGGACAATACCTTTTGTAGCGTCCATACTCTTGGCATCCAAACCGTTCGACTTTGGACATGTAGTGGCCCCAACCAATTTGTTACTTTCCTTGCAAAAAGAAACTGAGGTATACTCAGAAGGGGACATATACTTACTTGATAGAGTTTGAGATGTAGTGAAGTTTCTTTCTTCTTGAAGACTTGATGGCTTGCCTTCCTTAGATCTTGATGTTGTTCAAGTTGCTTTCTTCAAATGGACTTGCTTGATGACTTGACTCGTAGTGCCTTTCATTCTTCAAGATGGTGTAGCTTGATGTAGGTCCCTCTTTGATTTGTTCTTCTTGTAGGTGCCTTTATACAAGGCGTTTCTTCTTACTTTGTAGTCTTCCATGAGGAATGATAGATGGTAGACCTTCTTGTCCTTGATGTGATTGAGACTTCTTGGCTTGACGCTTCAACCTTGCGGATGTTCTTGAGATTCCCTTTCCTTGATGTGTCACCTTAGCTCCGATACCGCGTTGAAGAATCTGGGGCAATGGGGTATAGCGGGATTCTTCTAGACTTGATAACAATTTGTGAAGCTCTTTTACAATTTATCGTGTTATCTTAATCTTCTTCTCTTCTTATTAATGCATGTGTTTTTACTTTCATCAAACTGGTGCCAAAAACATAAGAACAAGAACACAAGATGTTGGCTCTCTGCGAGGGAAAAACCTCTCTCTCTCTCTCTCTCAGAGAGGAAAACCCCTTCGTAAATTTCCCTCATTGAAGCTTCTTATTGGTCATTGCGAAGCCCTAGACCCTTGACAATAATATCCCCCAAGCACAAGTCAAGTCCTTCCTCCTCTCTGCACTTTGTTTCTTCGGCGCTTTGTTCCCCGGCACTCTGTCCTTCTTTCAACTTTTGATAGTCCATGGTGGACTAGCTCTAGAAGAGACTCCAACCTTTGATCCTTAGCGAGGTCCTTTACCAATGAAGAAACCTTCATTCTCTTGACCGACCGAGCCTTTTCTTGATGTGAGGTTGCAGGCTCGATGTACACCAAGTTTACTACACCTGGTGTGATTTCCATCGCGACGAGACATGGAAACCCCAAATTTCCCTCACTTGGGATGCTTTCGACAAGGCGGGACATGGAATCCCCGGGTACCCCGCAATTTGGTGACCTTTGTTGAGGAGGGACCGAGAGACCCCATGTCACGCTCCTATCCTAGTGGTAGTATTTCAACCATGCATAAGCGGGTGCGGCACCGCCGTACTTTTTCCTTTTACCAATACTTGAGTACACGCTCTGCGCCTACTTCAACACTCGGTGAATTTTCGAGTAAGTGTTCTTAACAATGCAGCGAAAATAACTTACCATAAATTTATCTTCTTCAATTATTCTTTCAACCTATCGTGTCGTGTGGTCGTGCTGCACTGGCCCGCGGCCTGCACGACACAACTCCACACCTGAACTGCGAACCTATCTGCCCGACTTTCCCTTCCGTGGCACCCAAACTCTGCCCGTCGGTGCAGTCCATAGTGAGGGCGCATGGCCCGCATGCAGTGCGGCCTGCCTGCCCAGACGGTAACCCGCCCCGCTCTGCCTGTCCTCGCTACCAATCCCGACCCGCCCTCTGTAATCCACCCGTCAGTGCGGCCCTCTTACCCGCGTCCTTCTCTTCCTTTCATTTTCGCCCAACTCCTTCCTTCGCACTTGTTCTGTGATGTGGAAGTCTGAGTTCGATGTCCCTTCGTCGAACGCCATCCTCCTTACTTATACACATCCTTTCGCCCAAGGGCCGTGTCTCTCAAGGATAACAAGGGTCGGCTCCATCAACATGCATGCCCGGCTGACCTGCCACATAACCTTGACACGCCCCATTCCAACGAACCGTCGCGTCCCTTCGTGTGCACCATCGCACCCATGGGTCGGCTCCAACACCTCGCCGATTACACCTGTCGCCACACGTCGCACACCTGCCCGCATCCTGACTCGTCTACACATGGTCACCTCTTTCATCCGGGCACGCAACAAGGGTCGCCCGCGCGCCTTCCGTCGTTGGCTCACGCATCGTGTAGGTATCGAGGGGCGTGCGCCATCCCCAACACGGCGCGAGCGACATGGGAACCCCGCGTGTCACGCCCCCAGGCCTACAGTACTCTTTCAGCCGTACTTGGCGAGGTGCGGCACCACCGAACACTTTCTTTTCACCAATACTTATGTTCATGGACTACGCCTAACCATTAGTCTACTTAGTTTGTTTTTCGCAACCAAGTATTATTATGTTTCCTTTATGCCAATGAACACCCATACACATTCATTATCATCAGCAATTATACATGAAGAACACAATTGCACAGTGTAAAGTGAGGGGCAACTCCTGAATAATGAGTCTGCCTGAATAAAATATATTATTCAACTCTACAATGTTTACGAGGCTTTACAAGTATACTTGGGAAACACCAAGTTTCATACTTAACCAATTTTACAAATAGGCAACACTTCCGTGTGCCAACCGAGTTCCTTGCCCGAGCTGGGTGGGCGCGCCCTCACACGAGCTGCCAACCGTACTCATCGACCGAACCTCGTTTACCACTGCACAACAGGCGGGCAACCTCTCCCGAGTCACCCAGCGTTTCTTGTTGCACGACGGGCGGGCGACTTACCTGAGTCACCCGAGACACCTCCGCGTTTCTTCTTCCACGACGGGCGGGCGACCTACCCGAGACACCTCGTGTCACACCGAACGGCGGGTGCCTTCCTTACCCGCGCCCTCACCTGATAACCGAACCCTGTGC
>CM062820.1:352548426-352573426 GCA_031772625.1 Pinus tabuliformis | reverse complement strand
CTCACCGACAACGCCTCGTGATGCGGCAGGGTCCCGGGCCGACAAGGCTGTCACCCTCTCAGGTGCCACCTTCCAAGGGACTTGGCCCAGGTCTATCGCTGAGGATGCCTCTACAGACTACAATTCAGGCAGCGCCACCGCCCGATTTTCATGCTGGGCTCTTCCTGGTTCGCTCGCCGCTACTAGGGGAATCCTTGTAAGTTTCTTTTCCTTCGCTTAATTACATGCTTAAACTCAACGGGTGTTCTCACCTGAGCTGGGGTTGCAAAGTTGGAGCTAAATCCACCCTACCCCATGGGAGGACAAGAGAGAGCAAAGCAACTTCGAGCGATGCCACACAAAGCCCGCATCGCCTAACGCCGACTGCCCATCCAAGGGGACAAGATCACCGCTCGTTGACGCATGCCATGAAACATCGCTTGAGGTATTTCAGCCGAACGCACCGTATGAAGCAAGGACGACCACCTCCGCTGCTCCCTAGCATATTACAGGGAGCACGTTTGAATGGGATGCGACGCCCAGACAGACGTGCCCTCGACCGAGGCCTCGGGCGCAAATTGCGTTCAATAACTCAATGATTCATGGGATTCTGCAATTCACACTAAGTATCACATTTCGATACGTTCTTCATTGTAACAAGAGCCAAGATATCCATTGCCAAGAGTCTTTTCCACATGTATTACCAAAAAATCAGCCACAAAACTGAGTAGGGGCACCCCCCACAACAAATGTAAGGCCAAGGGGCAAAAGGAGGAAAAACGCACGAGAGAAAGAGAAACAAAGGTGTCTAACCCCCTCATAGGGGGAGGCTCGAATAGAGGACAATCTCCCCCAGCCCCACCACCTTGCAAAAAGGGGGGAAATGCATGGGACAACGATCGAGATGGACTAGGGTGGCCACCCCGGGAGCTCGCACTGCTTTTAGCCCTTCCCCGACACCAGCCCACAACGATTCCCCCTTTTCTCCGTAGAGTTAGGGACCGAAAGGAAGAAAAGGGTAGAAAACAAAGCACAAACAAGGCACAAGCCTCCCAAAGCCCCTTGCCTTCGGCAAAAGGGGGGAACTGAAGGGGACGACGATCAAGAAGGACTAGGGTGGCCACCCCGGGAGCTCGCACTGCGTTTCGTCCTTCCGGAACACCAATCCACAACAATCCCACCTTTTCTCCGTAACACTAGGGGCCACGAGGAAGAAGGGAAGAAAACAACAAGAGAGAAATGGATATATCAACCGTGGCTACCGGCTCACAAGGGGAGGCTTCAAACAGAGAACAAGTTTCCCCAACCCCGTGCCTTTGCAAAAAGGGGGGAACTGCAGGGGACGGCGATCGAGAAGGACTAGGGTGGCCACCTTGGGAACTCGCATTACTTTTCATCCTTCCCGAACACCAATCCACAACAATTCCACCTTCTCTACGTAAAGCTAGGGGCCGAAAGGAAGAAGGGAAGAAAACAACATGAAAGAAAGAGAGATATCGAACGCGTCCACCGGCTCACAAGGGGAGGCTCAAACAGAGAACAAGCTTCCCCACCCCCGTGCCTTTGCAAAAAGGGGGGGAACTGCAGGGGACGGCGATCGAGAAGGACTAGGGTGGCCACCCTCGGAACTCGCACTGCTTTTCATCCTTCCTGAGCACCAATCCACAACAATCCCACCTTTTCTCTGTAAAGCCAAGGGGCCAAAAGCAAGAAGGGAAGAAAACAACAGGAAAGCAAGAGATATCAAATGTGGCTACCGGCTCAAACAGAGAACAAGATTCCCAAACCCCGCGCCTTCGGAAAAGGGGGGAACTGCAGGGAACGACGATCGAGAAGGACTAGGGTGGCCACCCTGGGAACTCACACTGCTTTTCGTCCTTCCCGAACACCAATCCACAACAATCCCACCTCTCCTCCATAAAGCTATGGGCAAAAGGAAGAAGGGAAGAAAACAACACCAAAGAAACAAGGATCCCAAGAAAAGGGAGAACCTCAACAGCACGCCGAGTAGATGTCCGCTAACCAAAAATAAATCAAACAAGGCACCCAATCAAAAAAGCATCCCACCTCTTCACACCCTCCCACATGCATTCAGCACAACACCCTTTCCAGCTTTACAACATAGCAAACAACCAAGCAAATAAATCACAACCTAAAACTGACCAATAGAAAAGACAAGGGCCACGATGAGACCAATGTCTAGAGCACGTCACTGAGACACACACAGCCCCCCAACCCAGCGGCACAAGGCCTCAAACGAAAAATAGATCACTGCCAATAACACAAACCCACCTTGCTCTTGCACCCCTCCGTGTACAAAACACCCAACAACCTTTCTAGCGAGAGAGTCAACGGGGGTCAAATAATCAAACTCCAAAGAGGATTTGTCACGGGCTGACTCTCAACGCTGGAGAAAGCCGTGGGCCACAAATTCATCGATGGTGCAAGGCCACTAGAGAGAGGGACGTTCACAAAGCGCACACCATGAAACAAAGAAATGACGCAAGTCCCACAAAAAACCCACCATCCAAAGGGAGGAACAAAGACACGACCCGCTACTTCTTTTTCCCTCAGAAGGGGAGTGGGTCACGAGAGGATGAGGAATTCCCTCGATGACAAAGGCATGAGATAAGATTTCCACCCTCATGCCTGTCGGTGGGGAAAATTGCGATCTCGATCGAGCTCAGACCGAGGGATGAGTTTTTCATTACCTCGACACCCAACCCTTCCGTGAGGGCATGTCGAAGAATGGTCAGGAGGGACTAGGGTGGCCAGCCCAACTGGTTGAACTGCTCTTCATCCATCCCATACTTGACCGCACCCCGATAATCTCACCTCACAGAAGGTTTGAGCTACCAAGTGCATGCGCAACCACTCCCTCGACCCAACCACCAACGAAAAAGCTCACCCAAGAAACACATCAACCGCCGCTGCCTTTTCGAGAGAACCAACTATGGAAGCTCGTACCCTTGGCCCATGCCTTCCAACGAACAAAATACTGAGAACCGCCACTATGAATGAGTCCAAATTTATCCATCGTATATATCGAGCACCTCAACACTGCAGCAACCATGCCCGGCCGAACAGGTCGTCGGAAGGGCTCCCAAGAAACAAGCTTTCGGACCCCCTGCAGAAACACATTGGGGGGAAGAAAAACAAAGGTTGGGTGGGACAAGCAAAAGCATGGCTCGCAAGCACACATGAAAAAACAAGTGTAGTTACCTCGAGACAAGCAACCAACAATGTTCCCGCCAAACACCAAACCCGCTCCCCTAGAGACGCACCGCAAAGTCCCACATTGCAATCGAAACCCAACCAACCCGAACCAAAAAAGAAAACCCCAGCTATCAATGATCCTATCGCAGGTTCACCTACGGTAACCTTGTTACGACTTCTCCTTCCTCTAAATGATAAGGTTCAATGAACTTCTCACGACGTCGACGGCGATGAACCACCATCGTTGACGCAATCCGAGCACTTCACCGGATCATTCAATTGGTAGGAGCGACGGGCGGTGTGTACAAAGGGTAGGGACGTAGTCAACACGAGTTGATGACACGCGCTTACTAGGAATTCCTCGTTGAAGACCAATAATTGCAATGGTCTATCCCCATCACGATGCAATTTGAGAAGATTTCCTGATCCTCTCGAACTAGGAATAAAAACTCATTGGCTGCATTAGTGTAGCGCGCGTGCGGCCCAAAACATCTAAGGGAATCACAAACCTATTATTGCCTCAAACTTCCATGGCCTAAATGGCCATAGTCCCTCTAAGAAGCTGGCCGCGAAGGGGAACCTCTGCGTAGCTAGTTAGTAGGCTGAGGTCTCATTCGTTATCGGAATTAACCAGACAAATTGCTCCACCAACTAAGAATGACCATGCACCACCACCCATAGAATCAAGAAAGATCTCTCAATCTGTCAATCCTTACTATGTCTGGACCTGGTAAGTTTCCCCGTGTTGAGTCAAATTAAGCCGCAGGCTCCACTCCTGGTGGTGCCCTTCCGTCAATTCCTTTAAGTTTCAGCCTTGCGACCATACTCCCCCTAGAACCAAAACACTCTGATTTCTCAGAAGGTGCTGGCGGAGTCCTTAGAGCAACATCCGCTGATCCCTGGTCGGCATCGTTTATGGTTGAGACTAGGACGGTATCTGATCGTCTTCGAGCCCCCAACTTTCGTTCTTGATTAATGAAAACATCCTTGGCAAATGCTTTCGCAATGGTCTGTCTTTCATAAATCCAAGAATTTCACCTCTGACAATGAAATACGAATGCCCCCGACAGTCCCTATTAATCATTACTCCGGTCCCGAAGACCAACACAATAGGACCAGACTCCTATCACATTATTCCATGTTAATGTATTCAGAGAATAAGCTTGCTTTGAGCACTCTAATTTTTTCAAAGTAAAGGCGCCGGAACCGCGACCCAGCTAATTAAGGCCAGGAGCACGCCGCCAAAAAAAGGGACGGAAGGGCAGGTGCACACCGAGTAGGCGGACCGACCCTTATGACCCAAGATCCAACTACGAGCTTTTTAACTGCAACAACTTAAATATATGCTATTGGAGCTGGAATTACCACGGCTGCTGGCACCAGACTTTCCCTCCAATGGATCCTCGTTAAGGGATTTAGATTGTACTCATTCCAATTACCAGACTCAATGAGCCCAGCATTGTTATTTATTGTCACTACCTCCCCATGTCAGGATTGGGTAATTTGCATGCCTGGTGCCTTCCTTGGATGTGGTAGCCGTTTCTCAGGCTCCCTCTTCGGAATTGAACCCTAATTCTCCGTCACCCATCACCACCATGGTAGGCCTCTATCCTACCATCGAAAGTTGATAGGGTAGAAATTTGAATGAAGCGTCACTAGCAGAAGGGCTGTGCGATCCGTCGAGTTATCATGATTCATCGGAGAAGCGGGCAAGCCCGCACTAGCCTTTTATCTAAAAAATGCATCCCTTCCAAAGAGTCGGGACTTGGTGCACGTATTAGCTCTAGAATTACTACAGTTATCCGAGTAGTATGGTACCATAAAAAAACTATAACTAATTTAATGAGCCATCTGCAGTTTCACAGTCTGAATTAGTTCATACTTAAACATGCATGGCTTAATCTTTGAGACAAGCATATGACTACTACCAGGATCAACCAGGTAGCACCCTCCCACTTCAAAGAGCAATTCGGGCGCTCTCTTACCGAGAGACAACCTGAACACCCATCAGGTCAAAGAGACATCAAAATATCATGTAAAACTTTTATGCCTTGCACCTCTTGCATCCCAAGAAGGAAGCACATGCAACATGCCAAGGACATGGCGAACAAATGGGCAGACCTGCCAAGCCAAAATGCACCAAGGCCACTTCAGAGTTTGCAGCCTCGACCCAACCAACAAGAAAACGAGCGATCACTCACCGACTCCCTTAGAAATTCCCCCAAACGTCTCCACGCCCCGCACTGAGGGCACCTAGGAGTCCACCCGGATAGTAGCAACGATGGACCTCGATCATGATCAGCTGCAGCAGCCTCGATGCAAAGGAAAAAATGGAGAACGACCAACCACGCAACCTTTATATTACAAATGAGCCACAACCCTCCCCGCCCCCGCACAGAGGCCACCTAGGAATCCACCCGGATAGCAGAAACGATGGACCTCGATCTCCCGACTACCTGCGGCAGCCTCGATGCGAAGGAAAAGGAAGGAAATAAAAAGAGGACGACCGACCGCACAAATCCTATCACAGAGAGGCCATACAAACCTCCTCGCCCCGCACCGATGCCACCTAGGAGTCCACCCAGACAACAACAACCTCCCTTAGAAATGCCCCCCAACCCACCCTCCCCCTCCCCGCGTAGGGGCCACCTAGGAGTCCACCCGGACAGCAGCAACGATGGACCTTGATCACATGATCGCCTCCGGCAGCCTCAATGCAGAGAGGAAACAGAAGGAAATAAAACAAGACCAATCGATCCCACAACCTCTCTCAGAAATGCCCCCCGACCCTCCACACCATGCACCGAGGCCACCTAGGAGTCCACCTGCGACAGCAGCAACGCTGGACCTCGATCACTTGACTGCCTGCGGCAACCACGATGTGAAGGCAAAGGAAGGAAGTAAATGCAAATCGAGAGGGTCACTACACAATACAAGGACACATGTCCAAATAGGAGGAGGAGGGATCGGGTAGCTCTGCACCCGACGCACCCTACGTACAGGCAACCTAGGAGATTTCCCACAGCTTTACCAATCGGACGATGAATAATTTTCCCCTACGACCATCTCCACGCAAAGGAGGGAGGTCGAAGCGTTCCACCTCGAAATCCTTCTTCCAGATATCCCCCACCATCGATGACTATAGTATCAAGCCTCCTCCCCATTGGACCACGAGCACATACACAATTGAAACAACAAGTGTCCCCAACCCTCCCCGCAAAGAGGCCACCTAGGAGTCCACCTGGACAATAGCAACGATGGACCTCGATCGCATGATCACCTGCGGCAGCCTCAATGCAAAGGAAACGGAAGGAAACAAAACAACAAGACCAACCGAGCCCACAACCTATATTAGAAATGCCCCACGACCCTCCATGCCATGAACCGAGGCCACCTAGGAGTCCACCCATGCCAGCAGAAACGGTGGACCTCGATCACTTGACCGCCTATGGCAACCATGATGTGAAGGCAAAGGAAGGAAGTAAATAAAAATCAAGAGGGTCACTACACAATACAAGAACACATATCTAAACAGGGGGAGGGATCGGGCAGCTCCGCACCCCACGCACCCTACGTACAGGCAACCTAGGAGATTTCCCACAGCTTTACCGACTAGACGATGAATAATTTTCCCCTACGGCCACCTCCACGCAAAGGAGGGAGGTCGAAGCATTCCACCTCGAAATCCTTCTTGAAAATAGCCCCCACCATCGATGTAGCAAGCCTCCTCCCCGTTGGACCAAGAACGCATACACAATTGAAACAACAAGTGCCCCCCAACCCTCCCCTCCCGCAGAGAGGCCACCTATGAGTCCACCTGGACAACAGCAATGATGTACCTCGATCACATGATCGCCTACAGCAGACTCAATGAAAAGGAAACAGAAGGAAACAAAACAACAAGACCAACCGAGCCCACATCCTATCTTAGAAATGTGCCCCCCCGACCCTCCATGCCACACACCGAGGCCACCTAGGAGTCCACCCGCAACAGCAGAAACGGTGGACCTTGATCACTTGACTACCTGTGGCAACCACGATGCGAAGGCAAAGGAAGGAAATAAATGCAAATCAAGAGGCTCGCTCCACAATAAAAGAACATATCCGAACAGGAGGATGGATCGGGCAGCCCCGCACCCCCCGCACCCTACGCACAGGCAACCTAGGAGATTTCCCACAGCTTTATCGACTAGACGATGAATACTTTTCCCCTACGGCCACCTCCACGCAAAGGAGGGAGGTCGAAGCGTTCCACCTTGAAATCCTTCTTCCAGATAGCCCCCACCATCGACATAGCAAGCCTCCTCCCCATTGGACCAGGAGCGCATACACAATTCAAACAACAAATGCCCATAAACGTTGTGACTTAACATTTCCAGCCGCAAAAGCCTGCCACGCATGCAAGATGCAAGGGAAAAGTTGACCCCTCGATCAAACATATGGGCCAACACATCTATCAAAACCTCAAAGCCAACGCAACCACGAACGATGTGCACTTTGAAAGGAATGCCAACCCTTGACTTTACAATAAGGAGAACAGCGCCTCACATCGCCCGATGGAAAAAGCAAGCAAGAGGGAGGGTAGGTGGTTTACAACCAAAACCCTTCCACTTCCCTCTTAAATGTATGCATCTCAACCGACAATTCCAACAAAGAAAGAGTACAAGCACAAGACACTGGCACCATAAACAGCCGAACAATGAAGAGGCTAGCCATCATAAGGAGCCACACCACAACAACCCATACAACTCCCAAAACTTGGAGCTGAAGGGGAATTATTCACATATGCCTCCCGGGACAAGCATGGCCAACATTACCGCTCATGCGCTACCGAGTGGGTATGGAGGGAAGATGAAAATCGGACACCCTACAAATGACCCAAGGCCATTCTTGAGGCAAACCCGAAAAGCCAACTCAATTACCAACCCACCTTTCACACGAAAGGAAAAACCCTCCACACCAAATAGGGAGGAGGTGAACAATATAACGAGGAGCCAATTTCAATGGAGCCACAAATGGCTGCCCAGCCCAATCAAAATTCTCTATTCGCAACAATCGAGGGGCACAATAGCGACATAGGCAACGACGGTGTTTTGGGGCTTCCATTTGGGACCACAACAACGAAGGCTCAAAGGAGCGCTAAGAAAACTTGCCACATTCTTATCGTTGGGATGGGAAAGAGGGACGGGGATGAGCATGGCCCACATTACCGCTCATGTGCTACTGAGCGGGAATGGAGAGAAGACGAAAATAGACCACCCTAAAAATGACCCAAGGCCATCGTTCGGGAAAACCCGACAAAGCAAATCGATTACCAACTAACCTTTCACATGGAAAGAAAACCTGTCACCGGTATCTTCTGGAGGGGCACGAGGGGGACCAGGATGAGCCAAGGAGCCACACCACAACAACCCATACAACGCCAAGAACTTAGAGAGCAGAAGGGGAATTGTTCACGTATGCCTCACGGGACGAGCATGGCCAACATTACCGCTCATGCGCTACCTAGTGAGGATGGAGAGATGATGAAAATCGGACACCCTACAAACGACCCAAGGCCATCGTTCAGGCAAACCCGCAAACACAACTCGATTACCAACCCACCTTTCACACGGAAAGAAAACCTATCGCTGGTATCATCTGGAGGGGCACAAGGGGACCAAGATGAACTAGGAAGCCAAACCACAACAACCCCTACAGCTCCAAGAACTTAGAGAGAAATTGTCCACATATGCCTCCCGGGACGAGCATGGGAAACATTACCGCTCATGCGCTACCGAGTGGGGATGGAGAGAAGATGAAAATCGGAAACCCTACAAATGACCCAAGGCCATCGTTCAGGCAAACATGAAAACACAACTCGATTACCAACCCACCTTTCACACGGAAAGAAAACTTGTCGCTGGTATCATCTAGAGGGGCACTCATGGACGAGGACGAGCCAGGGAGCCACACCACAACAGCCCATAGAGCTCCAAGAACTTGGAGAGCAGAAGGGGAATTGTTCACATATCCCTCCCAAGCCAAGCCTGGCCAACATTACCGCTCATGCGCTACCGAGTGGGGATGGAGAGAAGATGAAAATCGGCCACCCTACAAACGACCCAAGGCCATCGTTCAGGAAAACACAAAAACACAACTCGATTACCAACCCAACTTTCACACGGAAAGAAAACCTGTCGCTGGTATCATCTGGAGGGGCACTCGGGGACTAAGACGAGCCAGGGAGCCACACCACAATAGCCCATACAACTCCAATAACTTGGAGAGTGGAAGGGGAATTGTTTACATATGCCTCCCAGGCCGAGCCTGGCCAACATTACCGCTCATGCGCTACCGAGTGGGGATGGACAGAAGATGAAAATCTACCACCCTACAAACAACCCAAGGCCATCGTTCAGGAAAACCTAAAAACACAACTCGATTACCAACCCACCTTTCACACGGAAAGAAAACCTGTCGCTGGTATCATCTGGAGGGGCACGCGGGGACCAGGACGAGCCAAGGGGCCACACCACAACAGCCCATACAGCTCCGAGAACTTGTAGAGCGGAAGGGGAATTGTTCACATATGCCTCCCAAGACGAGCATGGCCAACATTACCGCTCATGCGCTACCAAGTGGGGATGGAGAGAAGATGAAAATCGACCGCCCTACAAACGACCCAAGGCCATCGTTTAGGCAAACCCAAAAACACAACTCGATTACCAACCCACCTTTCAGACGGAAAGAAAACCTATCGCTGGTATCATCTAGAGGGGCACTCGATGACCAGGACGAGCCAGGGAGCCACACCACAACAGCCCATACAGCTCCAACAACTTGGAGAGTGGAAGGGGAATTGTTCACGTATGCCTCCCAGGATGAGCATGGCCAACATTACCGCTCTTGCGCTACCGAGTGGGGATGGAGAGAAGATGAAAATCGGTGGCCCTACAAATGACCCAAGGCCATCATTCAGGCGAACCCGAAAACACAACTCGATTACCAACCCACCTTTCACACGGAAAGAAAACCTGTAGCTGGTATCATCTGGAGGGGCACGCGGGGACTAGGACGAGCCAGGGAGCCACACCACAACAGCCCATACAGCTCCAAGAACTTGGAGAGCAGAAGGGGAATTGTTCACATATGCCTCCCGAGATGAGCGTGGCCAACATTACCGCTCATGCACTACCGAGTGGGGATGGAGAAAAGACGAAAATCAGCAACCCTACAAATTACCCAAGGCCATCCTTCAGGCACACGCGAAAACACAACTCGATTACCAACCCACCTTTCAAATGGAAAGAAAACCTGTCGCTGGTATCATTTGGAGGAGCGCATCAGCGGCCCTACAAATGACCCAAGGCCATCGTTCAGGCACACGCGAAAACACAACTCGATTACCAACCCACCTTTCACACGGAAAGGAAACTTGTCGCTGGTATCATCTGGAGGGGCACAAGGGGGACCAAGACGAGCAAGGGAGCAACACCACAATAGCCCATACAGCTCCAAGAACTTGGAAAGCAGAAGGGGAATTGTTCACATATGTTTCCCAAGACAAGCATGGCCAACATTACCGCTCATGTGCTACCGAGTGGGGATGGAGAGAAGATGAAAATCAGCCACCCTACAAATGACCCAAGGCCATCGTTAAGGCAAATGTGAAAACACAACTCAATTACCAACCTACCTTTCACACGGAAACAAAACCTCTCACTGATATCATCTAGAGGGGCGCGAGGGGGACCAGGACGAGCAAGGGAGCCACACCACAACAGCCCATACAACTCTAAGAACTTGGAAAGCAGAAGGGGAATTGTTCACATATGCCTCCCAAGACAAGCATGGCCAACATTACCACTCATGCGCTACCTGCATGGGGATGGAGAGAAGATGAAAATCAGCCACCCTATAAACGACCCAAGGCCATCGTTAAGGCAAACGCGAAAACACAACTCAATTACCAACCCACCTTTCACAGGGAAACAAAACCTGTCGCTGGTATCATATAGAAGGGCGCGAGGGGGACCAGGACGAGCAAGGGAGCCACACCACAATAACCCATACAGCTCCAAGAACTTGGAAATCAGAAGGGGAATTGTTCACATATGCCTCCCAAGACGAGCATGACCAACATTACCGCTCATGTGCTACCAAGTGGGGATGGAGAGAAGATGAAAATCGGCAACCCTACAAATGACCCAAGGCCATCGTTCAGGAAAACGTGAAAACACAACTCAATTACCAACCCACCTTTCACACGGAAACAAAACTTGTCGCTTGGATCATCTGGAATTTGCATGGTCCCCCGAACGACCAAAACGAAGCGACAAGGGAGAGCCGGGAAAACGAGAAGCACGAAAATGAACAAAGCCAACCTCCAGTCACAACTTATCATTTTTCGTACAGGTTCGTTGGTCCGTGTGCGCCCTCGCCTGGACAAATTTGCATGGGCGCCCACACAACCGAAACGAAGCGACAAGGAAGAGCTGGGCAAACGAGCTGCACGAACAAGCACAAAGCCAACCTAGGGTCACAACTTAGCATTTTTTGATACGGGCTCGTTCGCCCGGGCGCACCTTCACCCGAACGACCCGCCTGAACGAGTTCACACGGACGCCCTCAAACGACCCAACTGAATGATTTTTCTTGGGTGCCCGAACGACCGAAACGAACCGACAAGGGAGAGCCGGGCAAATGAGCTGCACGAACGTGCACAAAGCCAACCTCGGGTCACAACTTAGCATTTTTTATATGGGCTCGTTTGTTGGGGCAAGCCTTCGCCTGAACGACCCTCCCGAACGAGTTCACATGGGGGCCCTCAGATGACCCACCCGAACGATTTTGCATGGGTGCCTGAACGACCGAAACGAAGCGACAAGGGAGAGCCGGCGAAATGAGCTGCACGAACGTGCACAAAGCCAACTTCGGGTCACAACTTAGCATTTTTGATACGGGCTCGTTCGCCCAGGCGCACCCTCGCCCGAACGAGTTCACAAGGGCGCCCTCAAACGACCCGCCTGAACAACCGAAACAACGCGACAAGGGAGAGCCGGGAAAACGAGCTGCACAAACGTGCAAAAAGCCAACCTCGGGTCACAAGTTAGAATTTTTGAGATGGGCTCATTCACCGGGGTGCACCCTCGCTCGAATGACCCGCCTGAACGAGTTCACACGGGTGCCCTCAAACGACCCGCCCGAATGATTTTGCATGGGTTCCCGAACGACCGAAACGAAGCGACCAGGGAGAGCCGGGCAAACGAGCTGCACGAACGTGCACAAAGCCAACTTCAGGTCACAACTTAGCATTTCTGATACGGGCTCGTTCGCTCGGGCGCGCCCTCGCCCGAATGACCCGCACGAACGAGTTCACACGAGCGCCCTCAAACGACCCGCCCGAATGACCGAAACGACGCGACAAGGGAGAGTCGGGCAAACGAGCTGCACGAACGTGCGCAAAGCCAACCTCGGGTCACAACTTAGCATTTTTGATACGGGCTCGTTCACCCGGGCGGGCCCTCGCCCGAACGACCCACCTGAACGAGTTCACACGGGTGGCCTCAAACGACCGCCCGAACGATTTTGCATGGTCACCCGAACGACCGAAACGAAGCGATAAGGGAGAGCCGGGCAAATGAACTGCACGAACGTGCACAAAGCCAACCTTGGGTCACAACTTAGCATTTTTTATACGGCCTCGTTCGCTCGGGCGTGCCCTCGCCCGGACGACCCGCCCGAATGAGTTCACATGGGCGCCCTCAAATGACCCGCCCGAACGACCGAAACAAAACGACAAGGGAGATGCGGGAAAACGAGCTGCACGAACGTGCACAAAGCCAACCTCGGGTCACAACTTAGCATTTTTTATACGGGCTCGTTCGCCCTGGCACGCCCTCACCCGAACGACCCACCCGAACGAGTTCACACGGGCGCCCTAAAATGACCCGCCCGAGCGATTTTGCATGGGCGCCTGAACGACCGAAACGAACCGACAAGGGAGAGCCAGGCAAACGAGATGCACGAACGTGCACAAAGGCAAACTCGGGTCACAACTTAGCATTTTTAATACGGGCTCGTTTGCCCAGGTGCGCCCTCACCCAAACGACCCGCCCGAACGAGTTCACACGGGCGTGCTCAAATGACCCGCCTGAACGAGTTCACACGGGCGCCCTCAAACGACCCGCCCGAACGAGTTCACACGGGTGCCCTCAAACGACCCGCTCGAACGACCCGCCTGAACGAGTTCACACGGGCGCCCTCAAACGACCTGCCTGAACGATTTTGAATGGGTGCCTAAACGACCGAAATGAAGCAACAAGGGAGAGCCAGGCAAATGAGCTGCACGAACATGCACAAAGCCAACCTCGGGTAACAACTTAGGATTTTTGATACGGGCTTGTTCGCCCGAGCGCGCCCTTGCCCGAACGACCCGCCCGAACGAGTTCACACGGGCGCTGTCAAACGACCCGCCCGAACGAGTTTGCACGGACGCCCTCGCCCGACCCGCCTGAATGGGTTTGCACGGACGCCCTCGCCCGACCCACCCGAACGACCTGCCCGAACGGGTTTGCACGGACGCCCTCTCCTAAACGACCCACCTGAATGGGTTTGCACAGATGCCCCCACCCGACCCACCCGAACATTTTTTCACGGACGACCTTGCCTGACCCGCCCGAACGAGTTTACACGAGCACCCTCAAACGACCCGCCCGAACGAGTTTAAATGGAAAACGACCCGCCCGAACAAGTGTTTACACGGCAAACGACCCACTCGAACGAGTTTACATGGGCTCCGACACACCACCAAAACGAAGTCACAAGGGAGATTCGGGTAAATGGGCAGCATGATCGTGCACAAGGCCCACCCCCTTCACAACTTAGCATTTTTTATACGGCCACGTCTGCCCTGGGCGCCATCACACGACACTACATGACACGACCTGACCCGTTTGCATGGGAACCCACACACGACACGTCTCGACCTGCCCGAACGAAATTTGGGGTTTCCATGGGCGCACGACCCGAACGAAATTTTGGGGTTTCCGTGGGCACACTACCCGAACGAAGGCACGAGTGAGCATCAGGAAAACGGGCCCCACGAACGTGCAGAAGGCATACGGGCCGTCACGACTTAGCATTTTTGGCATGCCCACGTGTGCCTAGGCACCCACACACAGCACGACAAGGCCCGACCAGCCTTGTGCGAGCCGACCCGACCCATCCGAACGTGTTTGCACGGGTACCCACACACGACACGACACGACCTAACCCGAACAAAATTTGGGGTTTCCTTGTATGCACAACTCGAACGAAATTTGGGGTTTCCATGGGTGCGTGACCCGAACGAAGGCACAAGGCAGCGTCGGGCAAACGGGTCGTACGAACGTGTAGAAGGCACACGGGGGGTCATGACTTAGCATTTTTGGCACTGCCACATGTACCTGAGCACCCACGCACGGCCCTACCCAACCCGCCTGAACGAAGGCACGATGAAGCGTTGGGAAAATGTTCCTGAGCACCCACCCGCGGGACGGCACGACCCGACCCCACTCGACTCACCTGAACGTGTTTGCGCGGGCACCCACTCACGACACGACCTGACCCGCCCGAACGGAATTTGGGGTTTCCATGTGTGTACGACATGAAGGAAATTTGGGGTTTCCATGGGTGCACGACCCGAACAAAGAAGGCACATGGGCGGTCATGACTTGGCATTTTCGACATGCCCACGTGTGCCCGCGCACCCCCACACATTTCACGGCACGGGATGACCCGGCCCGCCCGAAGGAAATTTGGGGTTTGAACGGGCGCACGACCCAAACGAAGGCACGAGGGTAGGAATATCTTTGACTCTAATACATAAATATACCTAGGGTAACATGCCCTTAATATCTTCAACATTTTCTTTTGACTCTTTATAACACTTTAACATGTGATAGGCCTATTTCAATGAGCAAGAAACTCATTGACAAATATAATATATATATATATATATATATTTATTTATTTTCTTGAATAAATACAAATATCAAAAGTACATTTATGAAGATCGAACCCAGTTACACTTTCTTCAACACCCCCTCTCAACTAGGGAGGTATTCATAAATCATTACAAGGTGTTTGGCTATTTTTCAATCTTGAATAATTCACATAAGAGAAACTGGATTGGCAACCCATCTGTTATAGCATCATATTAGCCAACATTGTTCATAGCAAGGCCTTGACTAACAGCTTTATCTCTCATAATACCAGAGCACAATGTTGGCGAGGCCAATGGCTTATAAACACCTTGGTCATTGTCTCTAAAGGTACATACCCACCCAGGTGTTCCCTGAGTATGACCTTCTAGGACAATTCTTGTCCTGGGTTCCCATCCCTCAAAGAATATCGCTCCTCTTGCCCACTCTTGTCTTGGGTGCCCTACACATCCTCAAAGAGCATCAAATGCCAAATGATTGCCCAATCCTCCTGTTATTTCTTGCCAACTGAAGACAAGAATGTTGTGTCTATCTATTCCCCTTGATTGGGGAAGACATGCCGAAGTTTCCTCTGACAAGTAACTTGCCCAAGCTCCTTTGTATTTGGTAACTTGTTAGAACTCCCTCTTAGCTAGGGACTTGTCCATTCATCAACAACGTCTTCTTCGTGGGTCCTTTAGCCGCTTGATCTCCTTCTTTCCTTCGATGTCATGAAGTCTTTGTTTGAACTTCTTCTTGGCAGGGTATCAGCCATCAATCACTTTCCCCCCTGGTTTGTCATGTCATTGCTCCCTTTGTGGAAAGTGGCCTTCTTGATATATATTAGGTCCTTTTTGTCATCTAGCTACTCCTTTGTCACCTTGTCTATCCTTCATAACACTTATCACATGGATGCTTAGTTGTACTCGCTTGTTCCCGTACTTTGATTTAGTGGCCCTTCATGACTTCATCGCGATATTCTCTTCATCATGACATATTTGTAGAGTTGAATCGATTATCTACACCTTACTATCTCCAAGGCCTTCGTAGGTGTCAAGGGTCCTTTATCTTTTTCTTCCTTTGTCAGAGTTGCTGTGCCTTCTTTCGAGAGATGTTGAGGAATCTTGTCAAACAGTTATTCTTTGTGACCACGATGTTCTTCATTTGCTTCTTATTGGATTGATTGGTCAACCACCTTATACTCCTTATGAGAGCACTTCTTCATGTTGACCTTTACTCCACTGTAGCACATGCCTCCGAGCATGTCATTGGCAAAAGAGATCCTTTTATTCTTGATCGTGATTCTAGAACTTTTCCCATGACCCAATCAATATATATAGCGAAATGACTTAAACTTTGATGCATACATACCTCACCTTGATTATGCTTTTATCATCGCGGCTTATTTGATAGTTCTCCTCGATTGGTGTAGCCTTTCTTGCTTCATCTACTCTCACCTGTATATCATCCTCTCTTGAATCCCATAAATGGGACCCCCAATGAGACCTCTACCCCCTTTGCAAGAAGACTTTAAGCAAAGAGGTTGACTTAGTCATAGGAGGATCTTCCTTCTTTTGCTTCTTGTCATCTTCTTTCACTTCTTGAGTTACATGAGCTTCTTCCCTTTTTCTCTTGTTGTTGTTGTCCTTCTTAAGTTTAGGACAATTCCTTTTGTAGCGTCCATACTCTTGGCATCCAAACCGTTCGACTTTGGACATGTAGTGGCCCCAACCAATTCGTTACTTTCCTTGCAAAAAGACACTGAGGTATACTCAGAAGGGGACATATACTTACTTGATAGAGTTTGAGATGTAGTGAACTTGCTTTATTCTTGAAGACTTGATGGCTTGCCTTCCTTAGATCTTGATGTTGTTCAAGTTGCTTTCTTCAAATGGACTTGCTTGATGACTTGACTCGTAGTGCCTTTCATTCTTCAAGATGGTGTAGCTTGATGTAGGTCCCTCTTTGATTTGTTCTTCTTGTAGGTGCCTTTATACAAGGCGTTTCTTCTTGCTTTGTAGTCTTCCATGAGGAATGATAGATGGTAGACCTTCTTGTCCTTGATGTGATTGAGACTTCTTGGCTTGACGCTTCAACCTTGTGGATGTTCTTGAGATTCCCTTTCCTTGATGTGTCACCTTAGCTCCGATACCGCGTTGAAGAATCTGGGGCAATGGGGTATAGCGGGATTCTTCTAGACTTGATAACAATTTGTGAAGCTCTTTTGCAATTTATCGTGTTATCTTAATCTTCTTCTCTTCTTATTAATGCATGTGTGTTTACTTTCATCAAACTGGTGCCAAAAACATAAGAACAAGAGCACAAGATGTTGGCTCTCTGCCAGGGAAAAAGCTCTCTCTCTCTCTCTCTCTCTCTCTCTCAGAGAGGAAATCCCTTTCGTAAATTTCCCTCATTGAAGCTTCTTATTGGTCATTGTGAATCCCTATACCCTTGACAATAATATCCCCCAAGCACAAGTCGAGTCCTTCCTCCTCTTTGAACTTTGTTTCTTCGGTGCTTCATTCCCCGGCACTCTGTCCTTCTTTCAACTTTTGATAGTCCATGGTGGACTAGCTCTAGAAGAGACTCCAACCTTTGATCCTTAGCGAGGTCCTTTACCAATGAAGAAACCTTCATTCTCTTGACCAACCGAGCCATTTTCTTGATGTGAGGTTGCAGGCTCGATGTACACCAAGTTTACTGCACCTGGGGCGATTTCCATCGCGACGAGACATGGAAACCCCAAATTTCCCACACTTGGGATGCTTTCGACAAGGCGGGACATGGAATCCCCGGGTACCCAGCAATTTGGTGACATTTGTCGAGGAGGGACCAGGAGACCCCATGTCACGCTCCTATCCTAGTGGTAGTATTTCAACCACGCATAAGCGGGGGCGGCACCGCCATAATTTTTCCTTTTACCAATACTTGAGTACACGGTCTGCGCCTACTTCAACACTCGATCAATTTTCCAGTAAGTGTTCTTAACAATGCAGCGAAAATAACTTACCATAAATTTATCTTCTTCAATTATTCTTTCAACCCGTCATGTCGTGTGGTCGTGCTGCACTGGCCCGCAGCCTACATGACACAACTCCACACCCGAACTGCGAACCTGTCTGCCCAACTTTCCCTTCCGCTGCGCCCAAACTCTGCCCGTCGGTGTGGTCCATAGTGAGGGCGCATGGCCCGCATGTAGTGCGGCCTGCCTGCCCGGACGGTAACTCGCCCCGCTCTGCATGTCCGCGCTACCAAGCCCGACCCGCCCTCTGTAATCCGCCCACCGGTGCGAACCTATTACCTGCATCCTTCTCTTCCTTTCGTTTTCGCCCAGCTCCTTCCTTCGCACTTGTTCTGTGATGTGGAAGTCTGAGTTGGATGTCCCTTCGTCGCACACCATCCTCCTTACTTCTACGCATCCTTTCGCCCAAGGGTCGTGTCTTTCAAGGATAACAAGGGTCGGCTCCATCAACATGTATGCCTGGCTGACCTGCCACATAACCTCGACATGCCCCATTCCAATGAACCGCCACATCCCTTCATGTGCACCGTCGCACCCATGGGTCGGCTCCAACATCTCGCCAATTACACCCGTCGCCGCACGTCACACACCTGCTCGCATCCTGACTCATCCGAACATGGTCACCTCTTTCATCCGGGCACGCAATAAGGGTCGCTCGCGCACCTTCCGTCGGTGGCTCGCCCATCGTGCAGGTATCAAGGGGTGTGCGCCATCCCCAACACAGCGCGAGCGACATGGGAACCCTGTGTGTCACGCCCCCAGGCCTACAGTACTCTTTCAGCCGTACTTGGTGAGGTGCGGCGCCACCGAACACTTTCTTTTCACCAATACTTATGTTCATGGACTACTCCTAACCATTAGTCTACTTAGTTTGTTTTCCGCAACCAAGTATTATTATGTTTCCTTTATGCCAATGAACACCCATACACATTCATTATCATCAGCAATTATACATGAAGAACACAATTGGACAATGTAAAGGGAGGGGCAACTCCCTGAACAATGAGTCTGCCCGAATACAATATATTATTCAATTCTACAATGTTTATGAGGCTTTTACCCTTTTGTTCCACACGAGATTTCTGTGCTCGTTGAGCTCATCTTAGGAAACCTGTGTTATCTTTTAACAGATGTGCCTCCCCAGCCAAGCTCCCCACCTGACAATGTCTTCTGCCCGGATCGACCCGTTGAAACGTGCCTTAAGGCCAAAAACAGGGGCAATGCCCCGTCTCCGCCCCACGGAATAAGTAAAATAACGTTAAAAGTAGTGGTATTTCACTTGCGCCGAAAACGGCTCCCACTTATTCTACACCTCTCAATTCATTTCACAAAGTCGGACTAGAGTCAAGCTCAACAGGGTCTTCTTTCCCCACTGATTCTACCAAGCTCGTTACCTTGGCTGTGGTTTCGCTAGATAGTAGATAGGGACAGTGGGAATCTCGTTAATCCATTCATGCGCGTCACTAATTAGATGACGAGGCATTTGGCTACCTTAAGAGAGTCATAGTTACTCCCACCGTTTACCCGCGCTTAGTTGAATTTCTTCACTTTGACATTCAGAGCACTGGGCAGAAATCACATTGCGTCAGCATCCGCAGGGACCATTGCAATGCTTTGTCTTAATTAAACAGTTGGATTCCCCTTGTCCATACCATTTCTGAGTCGATTGTTCGACGCTTAGGGAAAAGCACCCGGCAGGGGGCATTCTACGCCCGTAGCACAATCGGCATGTGACTGCCCGCCCTCACCGCGAGAGCAGCTCGGGCAGACTACCGACAGCCCACGAGTTGAGGGCGCAGACCCCTAGGCCCAGCCCTTAGAGCCAATCCTTTTCCCGAAGTTACGGATCCGTTTTGCCGACTTCCCTTACCTACATTGTTCTATTGACCAGAGGTTGTTCACCTTGGAGACCTGATGCGGTTATGAGTACGACCGGGCATGAATGGTACTCAGTCCTCCAGATTTTCAAGGGCCCCCAAGGGCGCACCGGACACCGCAAGACGTGCGGTGCTCTTCCAGCTGCTGGACCCTATCTACGGGTGAACCGATTCTAGGGTGGGCAAGCTATTAAAAAGAAAAGATAACTCTTCCCGGGGCCCCCGACGACGTCTCTGGATTTCCTAACGTTTCCGCCTGTCGCCATGTCCTGGTTCGAGAATATTAACCCGATTCCCTCTCGATGCTCGTGCAGAGTGCACCCTTGATACAAGGCTTCCCCATCTCTTAGGATCGACTAACCCATGTCCAAGTGTTGTTCACATGGAACCTTTCCCCACTTCAGTCTTCAAAGTTCTCATTTGAATATTTGCTACTACCACCAAGATCTGCACCGGGAGCTGATCCACCCAAGCTCACGCCCGAGTTTCTCAATGACCCCCGCGTCCTCCTACTCATCGGAGCCAGGCAATTGCTCCGACGGTTGAGTATAGGTTGCGCGCTTCAGCACCATCCATTTTCGAGGCTAGTTGATTCGGTAGGTGAGTTGTTACAGACTCCTTAGCAGATTTCGACTTCCATGACCACCGTCCTGCTGTCTTAATCAACCAACACCCTTTGTGGGATCTAGGTTAGCGCGTAATTCGGCACCGTAAATCGACTTTCGGTTCATCCCGCATCACCAGTTCTACTTCCCAAAAATGGCCCACTTGGAGCTATCGATTCCACGACGCGGCTCAATGGAGCAGCCGCACCCTCTTACCTATTTAAAGTTTGAGAATAGTTCGAGGGCATTACGTCCCTGATGCCTCTAATTATTTGCTTTACCCGATAAAACTCGCGCGTGAGCTCCAGCTATCCTGAGGGAAAGTTCGGAGGAAACCAGCTACTTGATGGTTCGATTAGTCTTTCGCCCCTATACCCAAGTCAGACGAACGATTTGCATGTCAGTATTGCTATGAACCTCCACCAGAGTTTCCTCTGGCTTTGCCCTGCTCAGGCATAGTTCACCATCTTTCGGGTCCGAACAGGTGTGCTCGCACTCGAACCCTTCGCATAAGCTCAAGGTCAGTCGACGATGCACTCGCCCAGAGAGGGGATCTCGCCCGTCAGCTTCCTTGCACCTCGTAGTTTTTCAAACCCGCCGACTCGCACACATGTTAGACTCCTTGGTCCGTGTTTCGAGAGGGGTTGAATGGAAAGCCCGCCAACCAACACCACGAGCGTGCAGGTGCACACGGCCTACCACAAGGGCGCACGCTTCATTCCTCGACCACCGCAGTAGAAAACCGACAGTCAGTAATCAACCCGCGCTTGTGAAGATGCAGCAGCCCGTGTTGGTTTGCACCTCAAGTCGAGTGGCGGACCAGCCTGAGCCGTTCCACATCCGACCAAGATGCATCAACGGCCTCCATCCGCTTCCCTCCCAGCAATTTCAAGCACTCTTTAACTCTCTTTTCAAATTCCTTTTCATCTTTCCCTCGCGGTACTTGTTCGCTATCGGTCTCTCGCCCGTATTTAGCCTTGGACGGAATTTACCACCCAATTAGGGCTGCATTCCCAAACAACCCGACTCGCCGACAATGCCTCGTGATGCGGCAGGGTCCCGGGCCGACGGGGCTATCACCCTCTCAGGCGCCCCCTTCCAAGGGACTTGGCCCAGGTCCGCCGCTGAGGATGCTTCTACAGACTAAAATTCAGGCAGCGTCGCCGCCCAATTTTCATGCTGTGCTCTTCCTGATTCGTTCGCCGCTACTAGGGGAATCCTTGTAAGTTTCTTTTCCTCCGCTTAGTTATATGCTTAAACTCAGCAGGTGTTCTCGCTGAGCTGGGGTCGCAAAGTTGGAGCTAAATCTGCCCTACCCCATGGGAGGACAAGAGAGAGCAAAGCAAGTTCGAGCAATGCCACACAAAGCCCGCATCGGCTAACGCCGACTGCCCATCCAAGGGGACAAGATCACCGCTCGCCGACGCACACCACGAAACATCGCTTGAGGTATTTCAGCCGACCACACCACATGAGGCACGGGCGACCAGCTCCGCTGCTCCCTGTAATATTGTAGGGAGCGCGTTTGAATGGGATGCGACGCCCAGACAGACGTGCCCTCGACCGAGGCCTCGGGCGCAAATTGCGTTCAAAAACTCGATGATTCACGGGATTCTACAATTCACACTAAGTATCACATTTCGCTACGTTCTTCATCATAACAAGAGCCGAGATATCTGTTGCTGAGAGTTGTTTCCACGTGTATTACCGAAAAATCGGCCACAAAACTGAATAGGGGCACCCCCCAAAACAAATGTAAGGCCAAGGGGAAAAAGGAGGAAAAACGCATGAGAGAAAGAGAAACAAAGGTTTCTAACCCTCTCACAGGGGGAGGCTCGAACAGAGGACAATCTCCCCACACCCCACGCCCTCGCAAAAAGGGGGGAAATGCGTGGAACAACGATCGAGAAGGACTAGGGTGGCCACCCCAGGAGCTCGCACTGCTTTTAGCCCTTCCCCGACACCAGCCCACAATGATTCCCCCTTTGCTCCGTAGAGTTAGGGACTGAAAGGAAGAAAAGGGTAGAAAACAAAGCACAAACAAGGCACAAGCCTCCCAAAGCCCCTTGCCTTCAGAAAAAGGGGGGAACTGAAGGGGACGAAGATCAAGAAGGACTAGGGTGGCCACCCCGCGAGCTCGCACTGCGTTTCGTCCTTCCGGAACACCAATCCACAACAATCCCACCTTTTCTCCGTAACGCTAGGGACCATGAGGAAGAAGGGAAGAAAACAACAAGAGAGAAAGGGAGATATCAACCGTGGCTACTGGCTCACAAGGGGAGGCTTCAAACAGAGAACAAGCTTCCCCAACCCCGTGCCTTCGCAAAAAGGGGGGAACTGCAGGGGACGACGATCGAAAAGGACTAGGGTGGCCACCCTGGGAACTCACACTGCTTTTCGTCCTTCCCAAACACCAATCCACAACAATCCCACCTTCTCTCCGTAAAGCTAGGGGCCGAAAGGAAGAAGGGAAGAAAACAACATGAAAGAAAGAGAGATATCGAACGCGTCCACCGGCTCACAGGGGGAGGCTCAAACAGATAACAAGCCTCCCCACCCTTATGCCTTCACAAAAAGGGGGGGCACTGTAGGGTATGGCGATCGAGAAGGACTAGGGTGGCCACCCTCAGAACTCACACTGCTTTTCGTCCTTCCTAAACACCAATCCACAACAATCCCACCTTTTCTCCATAAAGCCAAGGGGCCAAAAGCAATAAGGGAAGAAAATGACAGGAAAGGAAGAGATATCAAATGTGGCTACTGGCTCAAACAGAGAACAAGCTTCCCAAACCCCGCGCCTTCAGAAAAATGGGGGAACTGCAGGGGACAGCGATCAAGAAGGACTAGGGTGGCCACCCTGGGAACTCGCACTGCTTTTCGTCCTTCCCGAACACCAATCCACAACAATCCCACCTCTCCTCTGTAAAGCTAGGGGAAAAAGGAAGAAGGGAAGAAAACAACACCAAAGAAACAAAGATCCCAAGAAAAGGGAGAAGCTCAACAGCACGCCGAGTAGATGTCCGCTAACCAAAAAGAAATCAAACAAGGCACCCAATCAAAAAAGCGTCCCACCTCTTCACACCCTCCCACATGCATTCAGCACAACACCCTTTCTAGCTTTACAACATAGCAAACAACCAAGCAAATAAATCACAACCTAAAACTAACCAATAGAAAAGACAAGGGCCACGATGAGACCAGTTTCTGGAGCACGTCACTGAGAGTAACACAGCCCCCCAACTCAGCGGCACAAGGCTTCAAACGACAAATAGACCGCTGCCAATAACACAAACCCACCCCGCTCTTGCACCCCTCCGTGTACAAAACACCCAACAACCTTTCCAGCGAGAGAGTCACGGGGGTCAAATAATGAAACTCCAAAGAGGATTTGTCACGGGCCGACGCTCAACGCTGGAGAAAGCCGCGGGTCACAAATACATCGATGGTGCAAGGCCACTAGACAGAGGGACATTCACAAAGCGCACACCATGAAACAAAGAAATGACACAAGTCCCACAAAAAACCCACAATCCAAAGGGAGGAACAAAGACACGACCCGCTACTTCTTTTTCCCTCAGAAGGGGAGTGGGTCACAAGAGGACGAGGAATTCCCTTGACGGCAAAGGAACGAGATAAGATTGCCACCCTCATGCCTGCCCGCGGGGAAAATTGCGATCTCGATGGAGCTCAGACCGAGGGATGGGTTTTTCATTACCTCGACACCCAACCCTTCCGCGAGGGCATGTCGAGGAACGGTCGAGAGGGACTAGGGTGCCCAGCCCAACAGGTTGAACCGATCTTCATCCATCCCATATTTGACTGCACCCCGATGATCTCGCCTCACGGAAGGTTTGAGCTACCAGGCGCGCGCGCAACCACTCCCTCGACCCAACCACCAACGAAAAAGCTCACCCAAGCAACACATCAAACGTTGCCGCCTTTCGAGAGAACCAACTATGGAAGCCCTCACCCTTGGCCCATGCCTTCCAACGAACAAAAGACCGAGCACCGCCGCTACGAATGATTCCGAATTTATCCATCGTATTTACCGAGCACCTCAACTCTGCAACAACCATGCCCGGCTGAATAGGTCGTCGGAAGGGCTGCCAAGAAACAAGCTTCCGGACCCCCTGCAGAAACACATTGGGGGGAAGAAAAACAAAGGATGGGTGGGACAAGCACAAGCATGGCTCGCAAGGAAACACGAAAAAACAAGCGTAGTTACCTCGAGACAAGCAACCAACAATGTTCCCGCCAAACACCAAACCCGCTACTCTAGAGACACACCACAAAGTCCCACATTGCAATAGAAACCCAACCAACCTGAACCAAAAAAGAAAACCCCTGCTATCAATG